>WBNO01008568.1:0-17952 GCA_013400575.1 Peucedramus taeniatus | reverse complement strand
AGGGAAAGGGGAAAGAAGAGAAAGAGCTGTCTGCTAGTTAGCACATTCAGTTTGGTACAGGGAATCCTAGGTTATTGCTACGAGTTTTACTCTAGAGACTTTATTTTATCCACTGGTCAAGATAAAATAGGAAACATTTCTAGCTAATTTGTCTACAGATCTTATTTTTATAAGCTCATATATAGAAATGCAAGATTGAAGAGGCATGACCATCTGTTTTTCTCAGATGGTATTTTGCATCATGTGGATAGATCTGGAAAAAAATCCCACAACTTCTCTGGACAATCTGTTGGTGTTACATACAGTGCCTCATGCAAATTCCAGATTAGATGTTAATTTCACCTGTGCTACTTAGTAATACATATCTAAAAGCAAAATCTTATTATTTTATTAGGAAAATTAAATCATATTTTTTACCTTAATTTATCTACAAATGTATGTTCTTGGCTTTGGCACATCAGTATCCATCTTCCTGTACTACTGGAATCAAAAGTCAAACAAGGTTTAAGCAGACTGAGTTTAAAGTTGTGCTGTGTTTGAGCTTCATGCTACATCAGTGTTAGCATTCCTTGAATAGTAGTTCAGATTTGCTAAAACTGTATTCCTTGTGACAGGCTCTTTTCTTGTCACATGCAAATACAGCTATTGCTGCAATACCTGAGGCAGAGATAGGACAGGGCTCACTTTATTAAGTGTAATAAATCCCCATGGACACTTGAAGGATTAGGGTTCTCTCTAAAAAGTGAACCTTGTGTTCCAATCTGTAAATGTTGAGTAGTGATCTAATTCAAGATGTAACTCTACCATAAAACTAAACTAGCTTGCTGGGTTTTTTTTCTGTTCATATTCTGATTTTTTTATCAAGATGTTTTTACTGAATGTCTCATCATTGGAGGATTTCTGGATTTTGTCAATGAAAGCACCTCTGTGCCTTGTGGAATACTTTTCCGGTGGGTAAGTGGCAGGAGAAAGTAATTTGGGGGGGAGGGGGAGCTCCATGAAAGTCAAAAGATGAAAGTGTTATGACACTTAAGCAAGCTTAGATAAAATACTTGAGAAAACTTAATTTTAGCTCCTGTGATATGTAGACTAAAGTTGACTATGACTCTCATTCAGTCATAATGATAAGTCTTTGGCTTCAAACTCTATTTCTACACTTTGTTCTTCTCCATCTGTTCAATCAAGTGTCACTCTTAGCAACTTCCTTCATATCTTTCCCTCACACAAACTTCCCTCACACAATTCCAGAATGGATGAATACATTCCAACTACAATGAGCACCCTCTAGCTGTTTTCTGCACCATCCTCTTTGTTTTGTGCTGAGCCATCTGTTGTCCTTAGAATGCAAGTCCTTTGGAGCAAAGTATTCATTAATCATTGAACAATGATTTCTGAGCAAAATTTATACTTAAACCACCAACATTGTTACATTTAGAGTTTGGAGAAGTTAGAAGATATCTTATTAAATAAGTTCAGTTAAATCCAATTATTAAATCCAATACCAATGGAAGTGAAGTTGTGCATGATTATCTCTGCTATTATATGCAGTTTGAATGAATCTTCCATATCTCTCTTCAATTTCTACAGTACAGAGTACTTCACCTCACAATATATCTTTAGACAAAGGCTGTTATTGATTCTGGAAGTCACATTCCCACAAGTGGCAGAAAGATGCTGTGCACCACTTTCTTTTCCTTCCATTCCAAGCACCCATTGTTGTTGCAAAACAGATGAGACTCAGGATATTTACTGCCTACTGTGCATAAACTCAAAGTAGGGTGCACAATTCTTACTTGTCTCCTTGATAGTGAAGTAAGGCTTCCAAGAGTGAACTCATTTGTCTGAGTGCTCATTTCACTTTCTGCAGGCACATATCAAGATTAAGTAGGAAATCACTGTATCTTTATGTGCTTTTACAAAGAATGCATACAGACTTAAAATGACAACAAAATTCCAAATTGATATTCTCAGTGCAATGCCTGTCAATACAAAAGCAACTCAATTTTTATACACTCAAAAGAAAAACAGAATAGCAAATTGGAATAGTAAAGAAGGCAGCCTAATCTAACACAGCACCAATCTCAGAAAGCATCCTTTGATCTTGATCAAAGGTAGAGAAGCTGGATGGGTACCGATCTTCACATCATCCGCAGCATTCTTCCTGTAGTAGCAGATAGCCACTGCTGACTTCACAACAGTGAGTAGCTACTACTCACAATGAAGTCAATGAAATTCCTCCTGTGAGTAACACCACCAATGACAGGAGGAGATTCATAATCTGACGTTAAGTGAATAATTTCTGACACATTACCTCAGAAAAAAAGGTAGTTGAGACAAAATGTAGTGATTTTTAAAGAAACAGTCACCTCAGAAAAAAAAATTTGAAAAAAACACCCAAAAGACAAAAACAACCCTAAAAAAACTCTGAAAACCCTCCAAACCCTCAAAAAAAACCCCAAAAAACACCCCCAAAAAATACCAACCCAAAAAAACCACCCTAAACCAACAAAAAAATGAACACACTGAAAAGTAGAAGGAAGTCCCTGGATGTAGGTGAGAGATCTTACTATGATAAACATGATAATTTTATATTTTTCAGTTCCTGTGTGAAAAAGATAGGAAAGAGAAAATTTGGCACAGAATTTAAATTGCTGTAACAATAGGGATCCAAAAGGACTTAATTAAAACTGTCAGATATGAAATGCATTAACTGTATAGTGCATGCAAAACATACATATTGCCCATGATTTTCTCCACTTCTGATTTTCGAAACCTAAAAGGACACCCAATAATTTCTCACTAATGTCCTTGATATCAGTCAAACAACACTTCAGCTTAATAGATTTATCCACTAAAACACTTCTGAAAATATCCTCTCCTTTAAAAAAAACCTTCCTCCACTAACTCTTAGTCAATCATAAACACCTTGTTCTAGTTTCTCCCACAGTCTCTTCACCAGAAAATTGAACAACATGCTATAAACTCAAATTTATGCAAGCCACAGAAAAATGTGTTCAACAGACAAGACTCATGGATCTCTAGGTATGTGCTCTCTTACACAAGTGGTCTGAGGGAACTCAAAACTATATTTCTGAAATCAATTTGTATGATATAAATTTATGTTTCCAACATATTTCTGAAAAAAAGAAATCAAAAGCATGACAGTAATTTTCAAGTTCTGTTGTCCATGGCTATACCACAACAGTAGTATTTGAGAGGCTCTCAATGCTGGTGACTTAACCTTCCCTTGCTTTGGCCATAAGTATCAGCTGCACAGAGCTATATAAAGTCAGTGCGTGACCACACCCTCATGCTTAACATTGCCTTGAAATGCTGGGCTCCCCGTTCATGTCATTTCATTTGCAGGTGCTTTAAGAGTCTAATGCAGGTTTTCGCTCTTAGATTTCTGTTCCCTCATTGTCAACTGAAGCTCAGAATTCATAATGGTGTCTGCCAGTGCTATGAGAGTAGAGAAACCACTGCTACAGTCTTTGAACTGTGTTAATTTATTTAATGCAGCTGAACTAATGGGATTGAATTTAATTTTATAAGTTTAAATCCTTGAATCTATGAAAGCAATAGGTATTTAAAGAATGTTTCACCTTGAAGTGATTTTTATTTTCTTTTATTTTTTTGTATAATTTTATATGAGTCTTGGAAATGCACAGCAGCAGTTCATGAAGCAAAACATGAAAAAAACAGGTGTTCAAAATGTTTTAAAAAGACCACATATCAACTATGAACACAATTTTTGAGGTTTTCCATGTAAATGGTATATGAAGCCATATTTGTATGAAAACTCAGGTTTGGAATATATGTTGAGTTGAGATTTAATATGCTGACCTATACTTATGTCCTATTCAACCAGACTATAAAAAAATACAATATCAAGGAGCCCTTGTCTTGCAAGAGTGTAAAGGATGATGACAGTACAAGATGAGAATGGTTTCAGATGTTTGCCTTAATGCCTCTGCATTTACTCGCAAAGATTTAGTCACAAAGTCTTGAATGCCTTCAGTGTGAAGACAGCAAAATAAGGTCTGGTTGCACTTAATTAGGAGCTGCAGATTGCTCCTTGGACACTGAGCTTTAAGAAACACTTGAGCTCCTTAATATATTAGTAAACATATCTTAGTAAATGTATCTATACTGCTCACAGGTCCATGTATTATTTGCAAATACACTATAGCTTTTGTCTTCTTCCTTAGCCCACTAAAGTTTACTGTAGATTTTTTCACCAAGTTTAGTTTTTCAGTTTCTGTGAAAGGCATTGTTAAATGTATATATACATATGGTACATCATAGGGGAACCACTCAGCCAAAATTATTCTTCTGAAGGAATTTGTTCTACTAACGATTGTTTTGTTTCAGTGCCCCAATTAGGGAAAGTGCTTAGAGATCATGTCAAAATCAGTCTTTCTATACTCAAAAACAATAGATCTTCTGCACAATATCCTATTATGAAGATTCTGTAACAACAATCAGCAATTCGAACTTTCATCTACCAGATGGTTTTGTGTGTCATATGTGTCAGATCTTTAAACAAACATTGAAAAATGACACATTTTCAAGTGCCTCTGTTCCATTTATAGCCTATCTGGTAAAAGTGTTTAGCAGAGCAATGGCTTGTACACTATGGAATGAGGAGTTTAATGGCTCATACATACTTCATTTGAAAAATATCAATAACCATTCACAAGTCTTTTCTTGCACAAACTACATGAAAATCCCTATGTAAATGGTGCATAGCTTCTTTATGATTCATGTTATGGGTTGGTTGGTGTTGTGTGGTTTTGGGTATTTGTTTGGGATTTTTTACTGTTGAATCACTTGTAAAAGCTTGGCTTTACCTGCAGAGTTTAAAGTAAATTTCCACTGGTGATAAAACACATTTCATTCCCTTTAAACATTTTCAGTTGCATAAATAGACTGTAAGAAATGCTTTGTTTTCTCCCATTATTAAAGTTGAAAACATTCCTATGGAAGTAGCCAATAATACCTGTTTGGTAGATGGCAATCTAATTGATTCAGCCAAATCCAGAAGCCAAAACCAGAGCTGTATTAGAAAAACCTTGACTGTTTCTACATGGCATTTAACTGTGTCAAAAAACAGAGACTCAGAATGCTGATTTTCAAATGTTTCCTTAGTAGACAACCACGAGTTTAATGATGTTAAGCCATGGCCAACAGGAGCACAGAACAGTGACTTGGACAAGCCTGTGATAAGTGAAACATGCAGTTTTCAATTTTTATTTAACAGCACTTCAATAGCTGCTATCTAGCTATCCTTTTGGGCACACTGTTCTCCTTTGGATTCAAACTAGGAATAAGTAACTGATGTGTGGAATGCCTGAATTTTTCTCTGTTCCAAGACTATGGTGTAAGGGGTTTGGCCTGCACAGCCAGAGTGCATTTTTTTTAAATACGTGACAGTATAATATTAAAGGATAGCATAAGCTTCTTAACCAGATCCAATACTTTTATAATCCTCTAATGTAGATGAGGACTTTCTAGAATAAGATTTACCCTACTGTTTCCAAGTGAAACACCTGAAAAATAGACCTCTTGAATGAAACCCTCAAAAAAAACCCCGCGTGCGCACACACTCGAGCGCGTGCATATTTTAATTTTGTTACTTTGCTTGTTACTTTTTTTAGTTTTACTGATCAGCTTAGACAATAAATATTATAACACAAACTCCAAACATTAATAACTGCAAGAAGAATTAGCAAATAATTGTCTTTCCTGGTGGACAGGAAGTTCTTCTATCCCCTTTTCACCATAGGTGCCTGAAACATTTCCAGTAATGTATCTATCAACTAATTTCAGTGCCATTTGAGATAGGCTAAAAATTCTCCTGTCCTATGGTCCAAACTCTAGCAAAACACTGGAAGGTGACCTTTGAAATTTTATTATTCCATTGGAAAAGGGAATAATTTAAATACTGAAATCCATCTTTAAAAACATCAAAATTCTAAGTGAATTTAATATTAGATTTTGCAGGATTTTTTCCCACTCACATATGTCAGAACTGAAAATATTTTTAGATGAAATTTTTTTTTTACTTCCTTATGAAAGGTTAGGGTGTTGAGGTCCAGGTATATGATTACAAAATTATTTTGTTGTGAGATAGAACCTGAGCTTTTACACAGAAAAGCTTAATTTTTTTTCTTACAAGTTATAATTAGGAAGGGTGTGGTCACAGAAAAGTGTTAAAATTTTGCCCAATCATGTCTATTTTCGTGTAAAGTGAAATGTTACCTGGTATTGTCCCACAAAGCTTATGAACAGAAGGTTTGATTGAAGATTTAATAAAATTAACACTACTTTCTTATTTTCCTCTTTTCTTCTTAATCTTCTCTTCAAGATGAAACTCATCAGCACTTGACAAAAACTGCAAATAACAGCCAGATGCAGGAGCTGGTTTTATCTTTTTATGCGAGTATGTGGTGCTAATTAGTGCAAATTGATTAAACTTTAATTGCCTGATCCATGGCTAATTAATATTTATAAGATGAATGAGCAAGAAAACCAGACATTTATTAAAACACTTTAATGATTTTTCATATGTTTTGACAAAGCAAAGCAAATAGATGTTATGAGTTTAGATGTGCCAGACATAAGTACAGTATTTCTTACATTTTCTATCAGCATCAGAAAACTAATCATTTTCCCCCGCAAACTATGAAAGTATTTTTTCTCTTCCACACAAATATTATGGTGCAATGTTCTAGTTTCTACTTCATAATGCAATTTGTTGAACAACAGAATGACATAAAATTATCATGCCTCATGCCACCAAATACACAACTACATTAGCAAGAAATTTGTGCTCAAGTCTGTTTTTTAAAATGCACTGAATTGAATAACTCGGTTTCTTCTAGCTGTGTCTACCTCAGCTGAAAAAAATTATTTCAACCCCACTCTAACAATATGGTTTTTTAACTATCAACAGATTGCTTCTTTCACTTCTGTAAAAGTTTATCTCTCATTGACATACAAAATGAGACAATAATTCTTTCCTAACAATAACTTCAGTGCTTTGAACGCACTGTGTGAAAAAAATCCCCACAAACTTGGCTTGCTATCACAGTGTCTAAAATTTTTTAAAATCCATTATGCTACTTACTTTTTTCTCAGTCCAGTGGGAAGATATGTTACTGCTTTTATTCATTCTGATCCACCAAACTGGATAACCTGATAAACAATTGGTTTTAGTAGTTTCCTTTTGGAGATAGCCCATGAGATAGCCCATATCTAATCAGGTTTTCATTTCAGAAAAAGTGTCTTCACCTTCCCTCAGCCTTTCTACATTCCTTGCCTTTGGACCAGTTAGTCTAAAAAAGAAGCAATTAGGGTGTCCAGAGGTGGGTTTTTGTATACACTAATAAATAAAATAGGAAAAAAATATGTACTTTGTGCAAAACCAAAAATTATCAGCGCGTGCATCAGACATGGGTAGTTGTTAGAAGCTAGAAATGAAGCCAGTTAGGACTTAGATTTCCTGTTCTTGAGTATAAATGACATTTGTGCACACAGACATCACTGAAAACTTGTGGCACCTCTGGCAATCCAGCCAGGATAATCCCTATCATGTATTATTTGGTAGCATAGATGTCACCTTTTCTTTACACCTCCAAAGAGTAAACTCAGGCTTGATAAGTACGAAACCCCAGAGGAACCCTTGGGCTACATTTTATATAGCAAATAAAATGATATTGCCTCTCTTTGCATAAAGATGAGGTAAATGCACTGACATTGCTAACTAAAAGAGGGTGATCACTAACTACAGAACCATTTTGTACAGACTGGCTCACATACATGCTGCTGAAAACTTTCCATCCCAACATGTCTAGGTGAAGCATCCAAAATAGTGACAAGGAGGATAGTTAAGGTGGTAATCAGATGCTGACTTCTTTCTCCCTAGTCCTCTTTCAACAGATTCAATTCAATCAAAAAACCTCAGCAACTTCAACACCAAATGATCTCTGAAATTCCTATGCACTGCAAGGTTATAATTTTTTTTATCTTGTTGATGAAATTCCCTTTATTTTCATTTTCTCTTTGTTTCAATTTTTTTGGGATGGTGCAAGGCAGTGTAATGAATAAATTAATTTTGTTTAATAAGTGATCCCCAAACAAATTCACTTTGAGAAATTATTGTAAGTAAAAAACACTGAAAACCTTCCCATATTTAGCGCAGTCAATTAGTAATTCATTTCAGATAATACACTTTTGAAGCCCTTCTGCCCACATACTCACACACCCCACACACACATTTTTTTGATCCACTAAAAACATTCTGTGGTGAAAGTTTTACTAAAACACTCTTACTGTGATCTGATTAGGCAATGCAAAAGAACCCCATCACACAAATATTAAAAAAAGATAAATCCTTTCAGAAAATAAAAATCACCTGGACTACTAAGTGATTTGCCATAGCAAATTATTAGAAGATTAGATTAACTTTCACATTCAGAAACAATTTATAAATAAATACATCTAAGCATTAGAGAAAGCATTTTAAATGGATGAAGAAATGTGTTAGCCTATAGAGAAGCAACTATAAAAACCTGAAGGGCAAAAAATAATAAGTCATTCATTGTGTACATGAAGAATTCAGAAAGTTTCTGCTTAACTCAATTACAGATATCATTATGTACTATAATTTCTTAGTAAGAATTTGAATTATGCAATAGATAGCACTTTCTGGAGCACATGGAAAAAAAACTGTACATGTATTATGGGGCGATGTGTAAAGAAAGAATCACAGGGTCACAGAACATTTGAAGTTGAAGGAGCACTGAAGGTTATCTGGTTCAAGCCCCCTGCTTTAATAGGGCCACTTAGAGCTGGGTCGTGTCCAGACAGTTTTGAATGTCACTCCCACAATAAAAAAGTGTTTCCTTAATCTTAAGTAATCTACTAAACACAATCACATAATCTGCTTGTTCATACCACAATGAATGTTAGGAACATATGCTTTCTTTCACTGTCCCTAAAGCTCAACATGTATAACAAAAATATAATACATTTGGAATGGAAATTCAGTGAAATTTCACATATCGCATGAGAATTACACAAAAGACTGCTGCCATTTGAATCAATGAAGCTCCAGAAAAAATTAGGGCAGACTAAATCCAAATAGAAACTTCCCATTCAGATAATTTGCTACTAAAATCTTGATCAGGGTTAGGATCCTAGTGTGTTCAGTATAATTCCAGCCAGATTTATCCAGCATGTTTTTTTGCATCTCTGGAGTTTGCAGTCCTGAGGGATAGGGGCCAGGTAAGAAGTTAGGCCCCTGAGCTTTAGGAAAGCAAACTTTCAGCTCATCAAGGAAAAGAGTCAATAGAATCCCCTTTGTGGTGTCTCTCAGGGGTCTGTACTGGGACAAGAGTTATTTGGCATCTTCACTAATGACACAGACAAAGGGATTGGGGACAGCCTTAACAAATTTGCAGATGACACCAAATTGAGTGGTGCAGGATGGGCTGGCATACAGAGGGACCTGGACAAATTCAAGTGGGGCCATGAGCATCTCATGAGACNTCTGGAGAGACCCCACCTGCAGTGCTGCATCCAGCTCTGCGGTTCCAGCACAGGGAGGGCATGGACCTGCTGAAACAAATTCAGAGGAGGCTACCAAAATGATCATAGAAATGAATATGAGGATATGAGGAAAGGCTAAGAGAGTTTGGATTGTTTAGAAGAAGGGAAGGGTTTGGGGTGACTTAACTGGTCCAGAATCTGATGAGAGTCTACAAGAAAGACAGAAAAGGACTTTTTATGAGGGCATGTAATGATAGGACAAGAGTAAATAATTTTAAACTGCAAGACAGTAGATAAAGATAGGTGACGTTTGAGGTATGCAATTGTATCCAAGATATTTGTGTGGAATAACATGATAAATATTCAGTATCTGTTGAGGATAGGTTTTGTTGGGGTTTTTTTCTGCTTTTATTTTGGTTTCATTTCCTACAGAATTGTGATTATACAAATGAATAGAAATGCAATGATTTTTAGAGTAGGGGTTTTTATTCATGTTAGAGAACAAAATAGACTTTATGAATGTGGGACCTGTCACACCATTTACTCATTACTGTTGGAATACTTGGAAATGAATATGGCCGAGTGTCTGACATCCATAAAAGAGATAATTTGAGAAAAATAATTTTCCAAACTGTGTACAATGTCAAAGGTTTAATTCATATACTCATTCAATGAAACTTCATTTGTCTAAAACAACGTGTCAGGCTGGAATCTGATGTATGGGACATTAAGCTCCATAAATGCACTTACATAATGAATAGTTTCTCCTACCTGTATATGATGAGAACATTTGTGGAAAATTTTCCATAACAAATAAATATTTTCAACCTGCTCAGTTGCAGTTAATGCCTAAACCATACTTTTTTGTTGTTTTTTTAAACTCCATTCTGAATTTTTTGCAGTTATCAAGACTTCAGTTATAATGGTGAAATAAATTAAAGTCTCTAAAAGTATATCATAACTGCATATTTAAAATAATCCCCAACTAAAATCTAGTTTGTTGTCTTTAGGTAATTCAAAGAGAAAATAGCATGAAGGAAAAATAGGAAGGAGAAAAGAGAAAAAGAAAGAACTGTTCCTGCTTAAACATATTGGTTGCAGGCTCTCAGAATCTTCCCACAATTTTTAAAAAGAGATAAAATTTGCAGAGTATGACTCTACCAAGGAAGGAAGAAAATGGGCTCCTTGAACTAACTGACCAAAGATGGTCTCATAGGCAGTGCCATTCTAAGACAAAGTAAAAATGCATTCAAGATTTTTATTAGCATTCTAAATCACTTCCTTTGTAATAAATGAATAACATTAACAGAATTAATAGAGGATTATAAAAGACCCTAAAATTAAAGGATTAAACCTGTTCTCAAACTAGTATAAAACATAAAATAATTCCAATGCAATGTCTTGTACAGGGAAATACTGATTTTGCCAATACCCTGACTACTTTTAATACAACATAGAATGAATGGCAATGTACATCTGTGTTTCTGAAGCGACTTGAATTTCAGTCTTTATGTAATAATCAGCTTTTTCATTCTCTTTTTTTCTCATTTAAAAAAAAGGGGCACTTCCCTCTCTTTAAATGGTCAGTTCCCTCGTCTATAGTAAGAGCTAGAAATCAGTTTCAGATATACTTTAGGAAGACCACTGTTCAGCAGCTAAACATGTTCTCAAATAGCCCAATTGGATGATGACAATCTTTTTGCTCTTGGCCTTTGGTAGAATAAATTCAAAATAGCTTCTTGTCATTTGTTTTGTCATTTTATTATACAGATGACCTGCAGCAGACCACATGGAATTTTAAAGTATCAGAGTATGTATGCTTCTGTGTGTCTATGTAAGTATGTATGTATGTATGTGGAAATCCATTTCCTTATTTATTTTTTCCAGTAATTGAGGGAATTTGGATGCTATTTTTGATCCAAGCTTCTTTTGAAAGACTCTTGAATCTGCACGCACTTCTGCTGATTAATGCAAGCTACAAAACATTTGAAGTCCTGGTCATCTTGTCACTCAATCAGACCAGTAAGACTGTCCTGTTCATGAGTCTGGGATTTCTTTTCATGAAAAGCAAAACTGGACAAGGATGGCGAAAATCTAGCACGTACCTGGGTATCATCCAAAATGTGTTTAGAATGCAACTGAATCAAGGAACCAGGAAAAAGTCAAATATTGCCATGACCCATAAGATATATTAAAAAAGCAGAAAGAGGTGATACAGAACTCAAATGAACTTCTAACTTCAGGATAATATTATTGCAAGACACTGTTATACACAGTTCAATTTATAAACTTATCAAAATCTATTTTAAAAGTAGTTAAAGTGCCTATACATTTTTCATGTTGGAAAAGAGCCAAGATGTCTTTCAGCTGTGACAATTAAAAAGGTTACTAAAATCCCAGCTCAATTTTGTTACTTAACTATTTGTTGATAGTTTAGGCTTTTGATACATCATTGCCAATTCCCTTATGTATTTTTCCTCCTTCTCTCATCTTCACTACTTCATACATTTGTCAAAGAGTATTAATGATATTTTAATACTCAACAGGTAACATAGTCCTTTCAGTTTCTACACAGTTTCCTTCAAAAGTTTATTCATGTTCCAATATCCATCCCACTCTGATTAAAAATTTTCAACATTAAGTGGAGACATCCTGTCACAGATCTACAGGTTATTGAAAAACTGAGAAAAAAAGGGGAAAAAGAAGTCAGGGCCAGTCTTTGACCTAGATCGCAGCAACACACACTTTCGCATGTATACACATCTAATCTTCTAAGAGCAGATATATCTAAAAGTATGCCTAAAAGAAATCCTGGAGCAGAAAAAGTTACAGAGGGTGGTAAGCCACTAGGACAGGCTCCCCAGGGAAGTGGTCACAGAAATAGCCCAAAAAAGTTCAAGATGAGTTTGTACAATACTCTTGGTCATTTTGGAGAGGTCCTGTGCAGGGCCAGGAGCTGGACTCAATGATCCTTGTGTGTCCCTTCCAACTCAGAATTGTCTGTGCTGCTGTGATCACAGTCTTTTTTCACCAAAGCAGTGTAAATGTACCACAGACAATGAGACACATAGTGTGAAAACAACTTTTCCTAAAATTAACAAAAGTTGATTTTTTTGAAGTATTTAACTGGCTGGACAGAGGTTTAGACAGGTTGGCTCTAAAATTTCAGCAACATCAACATCTCAATGATCCATTTTTTCTCTGATGAAAAGATTTATTCTCTGATCTATGAAAAGGGGAATATGATACTCTTCCTATTTTACTGTGTTTTCTTCTGCATAGTTGACTAACAGTAAATTTTCTGTAGTTAATGTCCCATCTAAAAGAGTAAAATTAATGCAGCAGAGAAGTGTCCAAGAAAAACATTTTGACTAGCTGCTTTCAAATATCAGTAAGTTTGATACTTTTCTTGCAGGAAAAAAAAATAATTAAAAAAAAAAATAAAATAAAAAGGCCAAGAATGAAAGATCACAACGAAAAAATTAAAACTGACAATCATGTCTCAGTCTTCTTTATGAGCACAACTCCTCCTCCCCATAATAGATGAATATAACTACTTGGACCAGAAGTTTGCTCTCTCTTACCTTTCCTTCTCCAGCTCTGCTTTCTACTTTCAGCATCAGATGTTCAGCTGTGTTTGTCCAGAAAAAAGCTGCTCACAAAACCCTGGGATTTCAGCTAAGATGCTGATATTACAAGATTCTGCGTGTTAGGACCCTTCTCTGTCCTTAGTCGAAGTGAAGTCTCTCCCTAGTTATGTCAAGTGTTGAGTTGCACTAGTACCGAGCTGAACAGGCACAACTGGACCTTAATCTTTTAAAAGGCTCCTTAATAACTTGAGGGTTAATTCCAAACTGTTCCACAGGTAAATCAGTTACTGTGTTAAGTGAACCTGCCACTAGAACAATGAGAAAATATACCTCAGCTGTTTATGTAATTCCACATTTGTACTGAACACAGTAAAATTTACTAACTACAGATGTTTACTTTTAAAGGATATTATTTTATTACCGTTTGTTCACTTTTAAATAATATTATTTTAAAGAAACAAAATCAGAAATACACACCAAAATTGTAGGACACATTTTCAGGCTTTGAAAAACAGCTATCACTTTGACTTCACTGGATCTATTCATTTTTCTCAGGGATGTAACAATTAAATAGATCTATGAAGAACTGAGTATGAGGCCCTCGAGGTCATACTGGATGTGTTTTCTCAGTTTGCTCATGCTGAGCTAAAAAGCTGTTGTCTAAAGCAGTAGCAGCAAAAAGAAAATGCATTAAAAAAAAAAAAAAAAAAGCAGGCTCCTGTGAATTTATGAGGAGTGCATCACAAAGACAAATATTTCAGCCATGCAATTCCATTCGGCCTTTTCAGCTGTGTGTCCATAGCAAGTCAACGGCTAAATTGAAAAATCAATTCCAATTTAAATTATTGGAATAAAGAACACCAGGAGTCAGAGATAAAATGGCTTTGTTCTCTGAGATCCTTTTTAATTGGAAAGTTATTTCTTCAGGGTATTCTAATGGTTCTGAGGAAAGATTGCAAAACAAAGTTGATCGGCTGGGGGAAGGTTAATAGCTAATGTGCTTTTCTTGCTGCACAGCAGCCTCCTGTCTTTATGACAGCCTCCATCGTATGTGAAAAGAACCATGATTCTAAATAATTTGATACATATGACTGTAGTGTTTCCCTCCATTTCCCAAAGAAATCCTATTATGGATGTTACTCTGACATGTTCACAGTGGCCTGACAGACATTCTGACCAGAATTTCTTTGCATACAGGTGTTTCTATGGTCATTTGCTTAAACCTTCCGTGGTGCTGAGTGATTTTGCTGAAGATTAATATGATTTTGTAAGCATCAGAGACATTTTAAATAAGACAACAATAGCTGTACATATGGAAAGAATTTTCCTTTTACTTCAAGACTATTGAAACAATAACAAATGTGGACTATCAGCTACTACAGGTAGAAAAATTGCAGCAAAACTGACTACAGAGAGGAAATAGGATTATGCTGACATGGGACAGAGTGAGAAAGGAAAGACAAATCATTTCTGGGAAGAAGGAAAGAGAATTAGTAAAAAGTCATTATGCTTAAATTAAAACAGGACAGAAAAGAAAGCCTTGCTTCTCATACAACCAGCATCTAGAAGTGTCATGGTTTAGTTATAACACCAGTGTAACCTTTGCTCTGTTAGCAGGAAACTGTTTAGGGCAGCTGTAGATTAGAAATCTTAAATGGGCATTTAATTTGAAATTAATAAAACAGTTATGGTATGTGTTAAGAAAAGTTACTGAGGTTTGCTTAGTATATTTAATTAGTGTAAAAGAGATAAATCTAGTTGCCATGTAATGAACTGAGAACTGCAGATACAGTAAATGTGTACTTACGTTCCTATTATTAATGCATTAAACTTGTAAGAATGTTTAGGAATTTAATTAGCATTTAATAAGATAGCTATAGCAAATTACAGTAGTTAGATGTTAAATGTAAATTAATATTTTTAGTATTTAATTGATATTAACTAATTAATTACTGTTTATTACATGGCAACTAGATTTATCTTTTATAGAGTTATTAAATCTAAATTAGAAGTTCTATTTTAAGTGGCCTCTACTCAATTAAAAAAAATACAGTATCTGGGATTATCAGGGTTTACCTTCATGGAGAAATTTGGTGAGCCTGGGATATTAAACCTAAAACATAAATTATATACTATATAAGTCAATTAAGTATATTCACACGGGGGGAATATTATTCATGTGCATAATCCCAAGAAAATGAAATTATTCAACTGACTGGAAATCTTCTGTGGAAGTATTCGCTGAATTAGGCAACAGAAAGGAAAAAGTTATCAAATAAAATATTTCGAACAATCAAAAAAAAGTTTTCTCATCCTATTTGGAACTATCTTTCCTATAGCTCAATGACATGTTAGAGAAGGGGATAGAAAATGAGGTTTTAAAAGTTCCTATATATAAGATAATTGCTTTTAAAAAATATCACCACAGACAATAAATTATGGGTTTTGGATGTGAAATACTTTGGAATTTCTAGTTTTTACTTAAAAGGGAATTATACTGCTCTGCATCGACTTTTGCACCTTATACTGCCGGCTAAGCAGTACTGGTGCTATGAAATAGTTTGTATGCAAATAATAGCAAGAGCTTAAAAGAACTTATTTCTGAGAGGAAAACAATTTGCACAAGGAAAAGAGAATGTGTGCTAAGCCATCTATTCCACTGATATGCCGAACAAGATGTTTCTGTGAGCTCCTGGGGCTGTATTTCAATAAAAGGCTGAGGTACCTAAAACATGAATGAGAGGAGTTTGGGTATCAGCTTTAACCCAGCATGCAACCTCCTTCAAGACTTCAAAGTCCTACAAGTGCTTGCCCAGACATGGTCATAGGCAGAACTTTGCTGTATGAGAAATACCACATAATCGTTTGTCTAGCATGTAAGGCTGACTGGGATGCCTCAGCTGGAGGTGTCAGAAGCATTAGGACTTTCAGGAAATTCACTTCAGTCCCTGAGCCTTTTGTTTAACAGCTGCAAAATATGGAATATTTTTACACTTGTGGAATAATCTCTTGTTTATTAAAATTATTTATAAAGATTAATTTATCTGCTAATTATGTAATCATTGTATATTTTATTACCTAGGGTTTTTTATTTATGTCCTTCTGGATAAGAAATAAAGATAGCAAAATCAGACTACAGAAAGGTCTCTGGGGGGGAGGGAAGCATCTCTAAATCATAGAGATTATAGAGAGTTGCAAAAAAAATCTTGCACTCTGATTTTTTTTATTACATTTATTGCTGTCTGGATCCTTTTAACCTTTAAGTATTTTATTGTAAAGCTGCTCTGGTCTTTTATAGTTTCTTTCATTTTCCCTTGTTATTAGAATAATACTTCCTTGTAATTTAATCTTAGCACTTCTTATATGTCAGTTTCTCCTCTACAGACATATTCAACTACTTCTCATTGCCATTATCCCAGTATAAATAAAAACCTGATTTTACTGAAATCAGCAGCAAAACACAAGTGGATTTGAGTAGGCCAAGGATTTTAAATGTTCTTTAGTTCTCCACTATTCATAATTCTTCATTATTCTCCACTTACATTACTGGTTCTTTTACAAGTGACTTAATTGACCACTTAGTTTACATCCAAGTATCTGAACAAATACTATGTTCATACTCTTTTCTATCAACACTTCCTTAATGACAAAGGCTCTGATTTCTGGATAACCCTTCTGCCTGAATCATGACACTGTCCTCTACAAATCTAACTCAGGAATGTCTTTGGTGATTCATGGCTGGATGTACTTGTCACCCACCAGATGGCTGCACAGCAAAAGTTTCCCATGAGTACAGCGCCTGGAGATTTCAAGCTCTATGATAGTTGGTCCAGAAATATTTCATACTTGCTCTCGTCAAGCCTTCAGGGTCTATAGCAGATGCTGCTGCAGTTTATTTATTTGAGAGCTACCATACCCCTTCCATTATCTCACTACCCTAACTGGTTTAGTAAATATTTTAGATCTATATTTCTAATGCAGAGTAAGTAGGGTTTAAATTATAGGTTGATACATCTGTCAGCATGTGAAAATAATGCTTTTAAACTGAAAATTCTACTCATCCGTTTCACAGAGGATTACACTCTTTTGGATGAAAAAAAAATCCAACAAAATAATCTTCTAAATACAACTGAATTTAATTGGATGGGGAAGAAAAGAAACTGAACTTACTTCTGACAATATTGGCACTCTTTGGACAATATCCTGCTTTACTTGCAACTATCATGCATTTCTGGCGCTCATTTTGCCATTCACCTTTGCAACAAAATGGCATCTTAAATTACTTCTGACATGATTTTCACAACTTTATACATTTATGCTATATATCTATATATAGATATGTATGAATACACACATATATGGACACATACATTATTAAAGTCCTGTGTCTACTTTGTTCTTTGTAAAGGACAAGGATAACTAGATGACTCAATGGCTACTCAGCCACAGTGATTTTAGAAAACCAGGTTCAACCTGGATGTGTATAAGGAACTTGTTTTGATACATTTATGTACAGCTACTTTTTCTCCCCCATCAAGACTGATTAACATTTTACAATAGTCCAGACAAAGTCTCCTTCTCATAATATTCCTAATAAGATATGACTGTGCAAAGCCCATGTACACCACATTTAACTTGGAGAGGCAGAGAATGTATGTGCCTGAGGTTACAAAGTGCAGCATCTAATTATTCTATTCTGTGCTGATTTCCCTGTTTGGAATAACATGCATTTGAGGAAGCAGATGTATATATTTCCTTGTTTTCACTTAAATCAAGACTTAGAAACATTTAGGAGAGACTGTAAGACCTT
>WBNO01008565.1:417-14691 GCA_013400575.1 Peucedramus taeniatus | reverse complement strand
TTGCTCATATCCATAATTTGAACACCTAATCTCCCCATACTTTCATGAGTTACAGGGAAAAGGAGTCTGATGTATCAATTACATTCTTCTCCATAGCTTTGCAAGAGGATTTCAGCCCCAATATCAAGGCATCTCCTCATCCTTCCCATCTGGGACTTGACTCTTTCTTCACTGGCCTTGGTGTCTTCATGTTATTCCTCTACATGTTCTCAGTCTGTCCTTTTCTCTCACCCGAGGGAGGATTGAAGGTCTGCAAGTCTTATCTGTGCATTGAAAGAGCTAATATCTCACCCAGGCCTGCAGATGGTCATGTGATTTCTGCCAGGCGGTGGTGGAGCTGTTTACAGTAGAGGATTTCTTCAGCGGCTGCACTGGGCGGGGGAGGCTAGGATCTCAGTAGCCAGGCTAGAACACAGCAGCAGAACGCCAGAGGCCGATGGCTTCCCCTCCCCATGCCCGGCGGGTCTGGAGGAACCTCAATGGTGGCAGAATCTTGGCCGAGCCGGCCTGGCCCAGGGTTGCTCCCAGGGCCCGCCGGACCCTGGCTCAACCTGGGCTGGTGGCGGGGCAGGGTTTAGTAGCGGCAAGATGTTAGAAGCCACAGCCATGGCCCGTCCCGACCTTGTCCCTGTGGCCTACCCTCCCCCTGCCCAACAGCTGATGGGGTCCGGCCCCAAAGCAGAGCCCGCCCAGCCTGGCCTGGCCAAGACAGGGTGGCCGGGCCAGCCTTGTTACCTGCTCTCAGGCCAGAAGAGAAAGAGAGAATTCCTAGGATTTTTCATTTTTAACATGTGTGTTCACAGAGGCATGTTCAGCTTTCTAGTGGTTTAAAAGAGTGTTAATATTCAAAACGACTCACTGATTGGTTTTATCAGGCACAGAGGAAGCTGTCAGCAGCTCCTATCAAAAGAAACTAACTTCCATGGTGGTTCCAATGATAAAACCAGCACAGGGGGAAAGGTGGTGGAATTCTTTCAGCAGCAGTATTCAAAACACAGATAACTCACTCATCTTTTCCAGGTCTCTCGGCTTTTGTTCTCTGGAGAGAGACAGAGAGTTTTTCTTTGCTTTTTAGCTAGTTTTTTAGTTAGCTGAGGCAAGAAGTTTTTCCTGGGAGTGTGGCTTCTTCTTCTTTTTCTGGAACTGTTCAGCTTTTCTCTGGTCTGAAACACCAGAACGTCACCAGAGGGCCCCTCCATGCCGGCCTGGAGGCCAACTCTGGATCCCAGAGAGAGCTGAGCCACACCTACAGTAAGGACTCTGAATCTACAAGCTCTTCTCTGCAGTGAGAGGTTTTATTATTTAACATTATTCATTCTTTCTCATGCCTGTGAGTACCCTGCTTGTGAAATAAACAGTTTTTTTCACTTTCCTCCAAGGAAAATTCTTTCCAAACCTGGGTGGCAGAGCGGTTGCTGAAACCTGCCTTCTGTTAAGAGGACACATTCATTGCAGGACATTTCCTCCCAATTTGTCTCAAACCAAGACAGGGACAAATTCTAATATACATCAAAGTGGACAAATAACCATTTATTAACAAACAGAATGCCAACAAGCAGGGGAAAAAAAAGTAAATAACTGATAAATCCCACAACCCCACTGGAACAAAGAGAGACCCAAAATGCCTGAAATCCCTGTTCCCAATACAGGGCCTAGCAGGGACAACCTCGGGCTTTGCAGGACAAAAGGGACAAGAAGGCATCACATCCCCCTCGGGAAGGCAGGAGTCTCATGCAGCAGTTCCAACAGCAGATGAAGAAGCTTCCCCACGCCAAGGCACAGCAGACCAGGCATGTCAGGTGAAGCAGCTGGGCTGTAGCCACTCAGTGTTTCCTCTCCCTGACTCCGCACAGTCGACAGCAACTTGGGCTGGAGCAGGGCCACTCCACTCCGCTTTTGTCAACACGATGCCCCCGGCTTTGGACAGGCATATGTGGAATTCGCCCTTAAGACAGTTCAAGGACTGCTACTGCAGCTTCTCCAAGCCCATGAAAAAAACGAAAAGGAAAGAAAAGAAAAGCCTTTGCCTGAACAAAGACCAAGCAGCCAGTGGCACAAATACCATGCTGCAAAAAAAGCTGCGGAAAACCTGTGCAGGAAAATTTTTTACGTGCCCACACATAGCAACACCCCCCTTCCCACCCCAAGGTCCCCAGTTGCCAGGTCTTAAAGATACAGTAACAATTTTTAAAGGCGCAGATTGATATGGAATGCAATGTCATTATGAATCAACTCAGACCAAAAGGAAATTAGGTTAATTAACCAGGACATTCCCCTCATGA
Source organism: Peucedramus taeniatus (assembly GCA_013400575.1). Taxonomy (NCBI): domain Eukaryota; kingdom Metazoa; phylum Chordata; class Aves; order Passeriformes; family Fringillidae; genus Peucedramus; species Peucedramus taeniatus. The sequence goes on along the minus strand of WBNO01008565.1, from coordinate 12,409 downwards.
ACTCATGATGGTTGTAACATTGTCTCTCAAGTGTTTTTCAATAACTGCCAGAATACCCTTCTCCATAATTTTTCTAGGCACTGAAGTGAGACTGACAGGCCTATACTGACCAGGGTCATCTCTCTTGTCTTTGAAAATTGGGATAATGTTACCTAGCATCCAGTCAACTGGGACCTCTCCAGATTCCCAAGACCATTTGAAAATCATTGAGAGAGGTTTTGCAATGATACCAGCCAGATCTTTGAGCATTCTTGTATGAACTCCATCAGGGCCCATAGACTTATAGGGATCCAGCTGGAGCAGCAAATCCTGCAGTTTCAGTATTGACTGGGAGTTTGTCATCCTCGCAGCTGTGGTCCTCCAGCTCAGGGTTCTGGGGATCCCAGAGGCCATCATTGGTAATGATGAGAGAGGTGAAGAAAGCAGTAAATGTCTCTGCTTTGTCTGTGTGCCTGTTTGTGAGGTGACTGAATTCATCAAGCCACAGACCAATGTTATCTCTGATTCTCCTTTTGCTGTTAACATATTAAAAAGCCCTTTTTGCTGTCCTTCACAGTGTTGGCCATCTTGAACCTTGATGGTGCTTTGTCCACATGAATTTTCTCCCTATGGTGCTGAGTAGTTCTCCCATGTTGCCTGTCCTTGCTTCCAATGCCCATACATTTTCCTTTTCCGCCTAAGTTCTAGGATGAGATCCCTGCTCAGCCAAGCTGGCCTTTTGCCTTCCTTGCTTGACTTACGACACTTTTGAATTTCCTGCTCCTGTGCTCTTAAGAGATGGCTCTTAAATAGTGGCCAGCACTGATGGACCCCAGAACCTTCAAAAACATTTTCCCAGGGAAGCTTACTAACTGGGTTCCTGAGTAGCACCAAAATTGGATTCAGTAGTCCTACAGAGGATCTTCCAGATTTTGAATAGAACATAACATTATTTTCTAGGTCTTGTAAACTACCCTGTATTGCAACAGCATTTTTTAAAATTCAGCTTGAAAACCACTAAATCTGATTCATGTCTAGAACTATCTGCAGATTGTTATCTGTCCTGTACTTATGCAGTACAGTATTTCCTATAACCAAATCAACCTTAAAAGTAATTTTTCTCCAGTGTACACAAGTGATAATTTTTTGGTGGTCTTCCATTAACTTTAGTCTTTCTAGCTCTGCTGTCTTGGATTTTTGTTTCTTTCCATAAATAATTCTTTGTGCTGCCTGGATTTGGTTCATTTTATTTAGTGATTGTGCTCACTGATCTATTTCTTTCTAAAGAATGGTCAGAATGGAGACCAGCTGGCTAAGGAAAGGCGAGATCATTTAGTGCTAACTTGGTTATTAGCTGGGCTTTCTTGTTATTCTGTTGGGAGCTGCTTATCTGAGTCTGAAGTGGTATACATATGTAGACTTAACATAATTTTAATTTTTTGTGTCCATGAAAGCTGGAGTCTCCTTCATCTAATCAGAGCATTAACAGATAGTCTTTATAATCTCCATAGAGGTCTTAAACTATCATTTTAAACCCCTGTCCCCAAATGGTAGTGAACTTAAGGTACTTTACTGCTATCTTTCCCTTGAATTAGCTAAATATATGAATTGACTGAAGCTTGAAATGTATTTAAAGTAACTTTTTGATCACCATATATCCATATTGGTAACCCGGGCTGTTCTGAAATGTCTAAAGAATGCCTGAAAATTACAGGCCAAAATGCAAATAAGCAGAGCATTGCCTTGTGGGTGCAATACCATGGGGACATACACAAAAACAAACAAAACCCCATACAACTGAAAAAAACCACAATACCCCCCCCAAGAACAAAAACCACTTTGAAAAGCACAAACTCAGTATCATATAGCATGAAAAGCTTGTGACACTACTGCTAAGCTGTTAAGAGTATGTCAACCAATATATTTGTAATGCTATTTAATGAAAGGCAACGTATATGGCTGAAGTAAATTTGGTACCAAGTCTACTGCTGAGTCTTGAGGGGACTGAAACTAAGATACCAGACTCAACATACATTTGGCCATGCAGTAAATAATGGGCCTCATTTCTATAAACAAGTGGGATTCTAGTAGTAAACTCAAAGGTGTTATTAATTCACTTTGTGACAACAACTGTGGTAGATCATTTTGATACTTTTATTTCATAGAAATAAAGTGAATGTCAGTGCTTGTAACTGACAGAATGATACATGATGAAACAAAGGACGAAGCCAAAAAGCTTAAAATTCAACAACTTAGGAGTTGTTGAATTAACATCCCTAATAACGATTCTGGCCAGAAATCAGAGACAAACGGCTATTTATTTGCCAAGAATGTCCAACGAGGCAAAGACTTTCAAGGGTTTATATACACTACAACTTTTAGCCCCTCCTACTATTTCATCAGATACAGGTGTATCATGTTTCGTCTTGCTGTTCTTCTGTGAAGCAATACTGCCATCTAGCGTCCTTTTCTGGTAATTTAGAGGAGAGATGCGAGGAGGTGTTTCCTTTTTCTTCACCTTTGTCATCCTGCCTTCCAGATAACCTTTCAAGCCTCACGCATGCACCTTTCTTCTTATGGTGTCCCATTTATTATCTTATTGCTCTAATTGTTTACTTCTACATCTAATCTGTCTCTAGTTATAAAATAACTCTTAGCCTCCTCTAGTTAAAACAATACCATTTGATTGAAGCTTCTGGGGTGTAGCAATCTCCCTTAGTATGGGTGCAGTACATTTATCAGTCTAAGCCTGGGTTACTCCCTGTTCTTTCCCATAACATGTCTTATTTGAGTAAAACAAAGTTAACCACTGATTAAAACTAAAAGCAGCTAAAATGACAGAATTATAGAAACTAAAATAAAGTTACACAAACATAGATTTCTTAACTAATCTCAATACTGCTCCTTACAAAATTCAAAATCACTGAATTTCTTGTCGAAATACAATATATTTCTCTTTCATGGTAGCTCTAGGAATCAGGCTCTCTGTGGCAGTGGCAGCACATTTTTGCACAGTCTTCCTGAAAACAGTATTTTTTGTTGAGACATCGGTGCTAAGCTTGACTTTAGTGGTAAATGCCTCTTCAAATCAGGGTAAGTGCTGCTCTTTGTGTCAAGAACAGAAAGTACAGAGCTACAATGTGGAGGTAGTGAGTGGTTAAATGGTAAAAGTTGACAGTTACCAAATAGATCTGCATACTGTTTACTCAGAAGTATTACTCATCAGCTCAAACAGTACTGTGCATTAACAGTTTAATAGAAAAATCTCAGATGCTTTGCCTCATCTACCAAATGAAGTATCTTTTTTTTTCCCTTTTCTAAAAGACTTGGTAAGGGGTGGGTTTGCTTCAGTGAGCTTTCATTAGAGTCAAACTCATTGATTTGATTTTACCAGAACAGTGTTACACACTAGCCAAAGGGAGTATGTGCTGCCCAGCCATGATATATAGTCAGTAACATTCAACAGAGGTAATGTTGTTCAAAGTCATTCTTGGCTTTTTTTTGTTTTGTCACACCACTCCCCATGTCCCTCCCAAAAAAGAGAATAACTGCAGGAGCTAACATGACTCTGAAGAGCTATGGGAGACTTTGAAAAGGGGAATTCTTTTAAAAACAGAGCAATAAGACTTGGGACATCTCTTGCATATTTAATTCAATGTCCACTTGCCTTTATTGGAAGCTTTGAAGGTAATCATCCTAATATAATTTCTATTGTAAAAGAATAAAAATATTTTTTCTCTCTGAAAACAAAGCATGAAAGTATGCATTTGCTGTCTCTTTAGTGTCATCTAGGTGAATGGACACTGCAGAGTAATCAAAATCTGGTGTCTTGAACATATGTTTTAAATGAAAGAGGAGGAAGAAAGGTTTAATATTTAAATGTCAGAAATATTTATTGTTATGAACATGAGCATTAGAACATATTGGTGTTTGGGAGGTGGGGAATAGGGAGAGAGTTGTTAATCTTTCTTCCCCCTGGTAATCTGAAATAACTTGTATTACCTTAAAATTGCTGGTTTGAGTAAGCAAGTATAGATGGGGCTGCTCAGCTGATATGTAATACTTGCACAGATATATGTCTTTTTATTTTAGGAACTCCTAAAACATATGATATTGCTCATCATTTAATGTTACTAATTTTTCTAAGTGCACTTATTACTGGACATTGTATATTTCCTGAAAGAAGACTTCAGGGCAAAGCCAGTGAATTGGCAGTTTTTATTGACTACATAAGTATATGTTGCAGCAAACTTTAATGCTGTCAAAGGTGCTTTGACCCTTTTGAGGGGAGAACTGCACTATATGCCTATATTTTTCCTTTCTGTGTCTGAGACTAGGTGTTATGTCTAAATACTTGTGTTAAGATAATTTTTCTATTTAGCATTTTGTTTTTATCATGTTAGACTTGTTCTTGACCTACAGACTAATATGAAAATTATAGAATCAGGTAGGTCTAGTCTTTATAAACCAATTCATGTTTTCATTTAACTTTTTAAAATGTTGGTTCATCCATTGTGTTTTATATATTTGACCAGACTGAGCTTCATTTCTAAACAAACATCATTTTGACACAAATAGAAAGGACTGTTATTATGAAACCTCAACCCTGGCCAACTTTAGGAATTTGAGGTTATATCAGGAACATGACAAAAAAGATGCATATTCCTTAAGGTTCCGTGCTGGTGCCAGTTCTATTTAATATATTGAATGATTATCTAGATGAGGGGATCAAGTGAAGCCTCAGTAAGTTTGCAGATAACACCAAGCGTAGTGGGAGTGTTGATCTGCTGAAGGGTAGGAAAGCTCTACAGAGGGATCTGGACAGGCTATATTGATGGGCCAAGGCAAATTTTCTGGGATTCAACAAGGTGAATTGCTGGGTCCTGCACTCAGGTCACAACAATCCCATGTAATGCTACAGACGTGGGGAAAAATGGCTGGAAGGCTGACTGGTGGAAAAGGACCTGGTGGTGTTGGCTGACAGTCAGGTTAACATGAGCCAGTGTGTGCCCAGTTGGCCAAGAAGGCCAATGGCATCTTGGCCTGTATCAGCAATAGTGTGGTCAGCAGGACCAGGGAAGTGATTTTCTCCCTGTACTCGGCACTGGTGAGGCCACACCTCAAATACTGTGTTCAGTTCTGGGTCCCCCATGACAATAAGAACATTGAGGTGTTGGAGTGAGTCCAGAGAAGGGCAATGAAGCTGGTGAAAGGACAAGAGAACAAGTCTTAAGAGAGAACAAGTCTTATCATAAGCATCTGAGGAAACTGGAGTTGTTCAGTCTGGAGATAAGGAGGCTGAGGGGAGACCTTATCAGTCTCTGCAACTACATAAAAGGACATTTTTGCAAGGGGTAGGGTCAGTCTCTTTTCCCAGGTAACAAGTGACAGCGCAAGAGGAAAGGGCCTCAAGTTGCACCAGGGGATGTTTAGACTGGATATTAGGAAAAAAATTCTTCACTGAAAGGATGGTCAGGCATTAGAACAGGCTGCCCAGGGAAGTGGTGGAATTACCATCCCTGGAAGTGTTCAAAAAATGTGTGGATGTGGCACTGGAGGACATGGTTTAGTGATGAAGATGGATGGTAGTGTTAGGTTAACAGTTGGACTTGATGGTCTTAGAGGTCTTTTCCAACCTTAAGGATTCTATGTCCTGGCGATTCCCTTATTTCATATAACCTTTTTTGTTCAACTCTAATTGGTGCAGTGAGTCTTCTTTGGTATTTGGGGAGTTTTAAGGGAAGTGGGTGTTGAGACCTGATAAAAACAAGGACTACAGCAGGAAGGAAGTAGGAAGAATTGGGAATATGTTTTGAAAGCCAAGAAAAATGCATTAGATTTGATGAGGTGTGAGATGCAAAACAAGCACTGTTGAAAGCAAAACTCTTTACTCTCCCCTCTTTTTCCCTCCTAAATTATTCTTGTAAAATTGTAGTTTAAACTGAATGATGAGTTCTAATAATTTTTCTTAGGGTGTAAGATCAGTTTTTCTTAAATCCTGTCAGATATAATATGGGCTTTTTGATCTTTGACAATTCTAACTTTATGCTTCAGTGCTTGCTACCTATTGCATACTCTGGGATACACTGAGCATTTAATGGATTTCTATTCTCATGACTAGATGAATATCTGAGGATTGAGTAGAGAGAAAAAAAAAACCCACCCCATTTCTGTATGTAGCAGTGACAAGATAATGTTTAAGTGAAGCAGGTGAACTTTAGTGCATTGGTAGCTGAGGCCAGAGCATCATTGCTTTTCCTGATAGTCTGAAAGCAGAATGCAGATTTCTGATTCTTGTGTAGATCTTGCTTGTCCCCCTCCTGACAGCCCACATTCACTTAAGGGAGAAATAGCCCTCTTCCAGTCTTGCTATAGCCTGGAGGCCCAGTTATACAAGCTTCTTTTAGATTTATTATTAAGTCAGTATATAGAGCAAAGTAGTTATTGTCAGATTGGGTTTTGGCACCTTTGCTCAGGAAAAAGTTTTATTCTGTAAATCACACTTTCCCACAGCAGTTCCCGAGCCTGAGAAGCAGAACTTTCTCTGTTGGCTTGAGTGTCCTTTTGCTCAGTCCTAGCTCTTCTTCATTCTCCTTCCTCTCAAGGGAGTGCTTGACCCTTTCTATTCAGCTTGTATGGAATCTTAAGATTTAAAGACACCAAATAATATTTGGTGAATAGTTTTCCTGTGCACATTAACAGTTAAAGTGAATTCATGGAAAAAACAGTATACATCCATGTAATTAAACCTAAGTGTCAACTATGTGGATAAAGATTATCAAAGGCCAGTCATTTGCCTTTGGTTGCCTCTGTCAATCTGCGCTCTTCTCTTCTCTTCTCTCTGCAATATTTTGTCTTATTTGTACTACTTCTTGGCCCTTTCCATTTCTTTAGAAAGCAGTGTGTGGTTCCAGGGCTTATCTACCTGTGTACTACTCTAACTCATGCAGCTATTAAAGGTGCTTATTGTCTGCAGGCAACACACAGTAACTTAGGAAAAATGTATGGTGTTTGAGAACTAAACACTCAAAAGCTGTTACTTAGATTGAATGAGTGAATAGAGCAGTTATGATAATTTTAGTGCTGCATCATTATAGCTTTTATTTTTCAGTTGTCTTATTTTTCATCACAGAATTCCTATTTTTTTCCTCCTGTGCATGTAGTATGTTTATTTACTGTGGAGTTGCAACATTTATCACTGCTGCAGGAAAAATATGTTTACATTTCTTTACCTGTTCTTGCAGTCGCAAAGAAAGGTCAGGTTAGAAGCTTCCTTGCTCTGTAAGTAGTCTCTTGCACTGTGTTTGAGAGGGCTGTAGTCAGGGAAATCATCATCCATCTGTTGTGACCTGGATTGTGAATTTCTATCTCCACCTTTCTGATAATTGCCTTGCTTTTGAAATCATCTATCATCAGACCCTTAAGAGCAATTGAAAAAATAAAACCTACAGACACATGTTAAAGATAAAATAAAACCTACAGATGCATGTTTGTGGTCCTCACATTTCACTGAGCATAATTCCTTCACTCAGGATTTTATCCTGAGAAGAAGAAAAAGGCAGAGAGGCCCCAGAGATGGGAAAAACAATCCTTATCTCATTCGCTTCTCCTGTGTTTTTCTCATGTGGAATGTGTTAGGAATTTGTTTACCTGAATTGATGAGCCTGATTTGGCTCTGGTGTGAATTGTGTTCAATCACTGACCAATGGTCACACAAGCTGTGTTGGAGACTCTGGAAAGAGTCACGAGTTTAATTATCTTTCTCGCCTTCTGTAACTATCCTTTCTCTATTCTTTAGTATAGTTTTAGTATAGTTTTCTTTAATATATATAGTATCGTAATAATAATAAAATAGACTTCTGATCAAATTGAGTCAGAGCATCGTTCTTCCCTGCCACGAAGGGTCAAGGCTTCTTACAACACCTGTTAAAGATAAAATTAACTTCAGTCCACAGAAATGCATCCTGGACTGCCCTACCTGTAGTGTCTGTTTTTCTGTCTACAGCAATCCCTAGGTAGCCCTTCTGTGGCTCATCTTCATTCTTGAAACTTCTGCAGCAAGTCTAAAAATTGCTCTTGGAACATTGGTGTTTGATAGAGCTTTTCTGCTCAGTATCCGCTAAGTTTTTCATAGTACCTTCCACCTCTTTAATTTTGTGTTGCTACTTTTTTTTTACATTATTGTTTTTATAACATATTGTGGTTTGATCTCAGATGTTTTAGTAAGATTATTCACAAATACAGCAGAAAACATGATTAGAGTCACTGTATCCTAAAGTCTGTTTTATCCCTTCCTAGGGTGAACTGTATGTCTTGGAGGTGCTGCCTGCTACTTGTGTTATGTAAAATAATAAATAATTTATAATGCTAACTGAAAATATCTGTTTTGGTGGACAAACATACATGGAAGTGCTTGGCAAGCACTTTATTGAGAAATAATCAAAATAATGCCTTAAAAATATGGCAGAAAAATATGAGTTTTGTTTTTTTTTAAGTGAGAGAGCTTTTCAGTGAGTCTGCTTTACTCTAGAGTATTATTTACCCACTTTAGGAAATCCTTAACTGGTGGATCAGTGTGAGCCATAATGGAGGTCTGCAATATGATTCTGTAAATACTTAGCTATTTTATTGAAAGCAGTTTTTCAGATGTACTGCCTTGTTGCTGATATCAGCACCTGCTCAAGTAAAGAATCAAATGAAGTTTTGGACCATGTGGCCCTTTCCTCTTGTCTATCGTAATGAAAATAATTTTGAAAGGACTAATGGATTTCATATACCGCCTTAGAAAGCTGAAGGTGTTTCAATGTACTAAGAAATGCCAGTTTTGTCCATAGCTTTGAAGCGATGATGTATGCATGGAATTTAAAGAACTGCATCTATATACTCAAAATGGTAACATAACATTAGTGCTTGCTGCTACAAATCGATAAAACTTCTGCAAATTATTTTGTTTTCAAGCAGAGACTGCTGGCTTCTATCATGTGGACTCTACCTGTTTTTCCAACTTTTATATGGGAAATGAAAAATTATGTAAACAGAAGCTTGTGTCAACATTCCTCTCGTCAATGTAATTGAGTATTTCTGCAGTGAAAAAAAAATTACAATCTCCTTTATTAGACAAATGCAGCAGTGACCTGCTCTTTATGCTAGTAGAACAGTGGGGCTTTGCATGATGTATGTTTTCACTGTTTGTATTAAGCTGCTTGCATATGTCTGTTGAGAGCAGAATGACTTGTCTCTGCATCAGTTATAAACCAATACTTTTTTTCTGGTTCTTCTGACAAATAAGTATTCTTGATGGAGTTTTTATTTTTTTCCCTTTGGCTGCTAAACCATAATTATCTGAGAGTTTTGTGAATGTGATCTATAAGTGCACATGCTTCGGATTTGTGTTCTGTGCTGTTTAGTCTGCTGTATTTGCTCCTTGGTTGCACATAGTTAAAACTGCCTAAATGCTTATTGTGTAGGTGTCCTGGGGTGACTGTATGGTGCGGTATCCCCTATCGTCTGCTTTTTTGTCCAGGTATAAGTTCTGTGCCTTTAAGATCGAAGGGGGGGAAGCGGTGGAATTCTTTCAGAGCAGTTTTTTTTTCTTCACATATCCTCCTCCAGGTTTGCTGCAGCTGCAGTCTCCTGTGTTGACTGTGGTGCGGACAGAGGGAGGACAGCTGTGCTTTTTCAGCTAGTTCCCCATCTGTGAGCTGAGGCAAAAGCTTTCCCAGGACTGTGGCTTCTTCTTCTGGAACTGTTCATCTCTGCTCCAGTCCAAAAACTCAGACCAACATCAGGAGCCCACACCGCAGCCCAGAGGTGCCTGGGCTGCTGCATCCCAGCTCCTGATAGAGCCACACCCATAGAAAAGACTCTCTGAATTTACCAGCTTTTCTTTCAGCGAGAGGTTTTATTATTTAACTTTTTTTTTCATGCTTGTGAGCACTCTGCTTATTAAATAAGCAGTTTGTTTTTTTCACTTTCTTCATGGGAACCTTTCTGAGCTGTTGGGGGAGTGTCTCAGTAACAAGTGCCTGGATAGGTTGGATTCAAACCTATACAGGGAACCCTCAGCCAACCCTGTTCAAGCTTAGATGTAAGCACACCACTGGCCAGAGATCTGGGTGGAGAGAGATCCCAACCAATCAGCTGTCTAAGCCCAGGAAATTCAAACCCCCTATATAAGGCGATTCCAAACAATAAAACATGCTATTGTCGCCTAGATCGCTGAGAGTTTGTGTCATCCCTGTGTCTGACCAACGACCCCACATAACAGGGGAGCGGCTGCCGGAATCTGCTTTTTCCAAGTGGAGACACCCCTTTGGGATGTTTCCTCCTAAATTTGTCTCAAACTGGGACAAATATATTGGTGCCCAATGTGGGCCTGGAGAAAGTGAAAAAAACTGTACAAATGAAAATGTCAGGCAAACGATAATGGAAATGAAGGTCTATCTGAGGGGTTACCCAGAACAAGTCAGTCAACCAGATGGATCACAACTTTGGGTGTTAAAAAAGAAAGAAGGGTAATTGTAGCAAGTGATTCCCTTCTGCGGGAGACGGAGCACCCTGTATGCCGATCCGACCTGTCTCACAAGGAAGTCTGCTGCCTCCTTGGGCCCTGGGTAGGAGGGTTGATCTGTTAGAGGGTAGGAATGCTCTGCAGAGGGATCTGGCCAAGCTGGATTGATGAGCTGATGCCAGCTGTTAGAGGTTCAACAAGGCAAAGTGCTTGGTCCTGCACTTAGGCCACAATAACTCCATGCAGCATTGCAGACTGGGGGAAGAGTGGCTGGACAGCTGCTTGTCAGAAAAGGATCTGGAGGTGCTGGTTGAGAGCTGGCTGTATATGAGCCAGCATATGCCCAGGTGGCCAAGAAAGCCAATGCCATCCTGGCCTGTATCAGCAATAGTGTGGCCAGTAGGACTGGGGAAGAGCTTGTTGCCCTGTACTCGGCACTGGAGAGGCCATACTCAAATCCTGTGTCCAGTTTTGGGCCCCTCACTACAAGACACTGAAGTGCTGGATCAATTTCAGAGAAGAGCAACAAAGCTGGTGAAGGGTCTAGAGGCTAAGTCCTATGAGAATCAGCTGAGGGAGCTGGGGTAGTTTAGCCTGGATAAAACAAGGCTCAGGGTAGACTTATCACTCTCTACAACTACCTGAAAGGAAGTTATAGCTAGGTGTCTTGGTTTGAGACAAGTTCAGGAGGAAGCGTCCTAAAATGAACGTCTCCTCTAAAGAAGGCGGGTTTCAGCACTCCCTCCCCCACCGAGATGAAAGGAATTTCTTGGAGGAAAGTGAAAAAAACTCTTTATTTAACACACAAAGTGCCCACAGGGCATGGGAAAAAGAAAATTAATGATGTTAGATTTTAAACTTCCTCACTGCAGCGAAAGCTGGTGGATTCCGAGTTCTTTCCTTAGCTGTGGCTTGGCTTTTTCCTGAGGTCTGGAGCCGGGATGAGGCATCCCTGCAGCCTCCTCTCCGGGACTCCCGGCGTGGAGGTCCCAGCGATGTTTTGGTCTTTGGACCAGAGCAAAGCTGAACAGTTCCAGAGGAAGCCACAGAAATCACTGGAGAAGCTGTATGCAGTCCAGAAAAAACTTCTTGCCTCAGCTAACAAAAAGAAGCTAGCTAAAAGCAAAAAAAATGTACTCCATCTCCATGTCGTCACACGGCGGACCTGACGGGGTGATAATGAGCATTGACTCCATGATTGCAGAAGGCTGATCAATCACTTTATTCTATCATATTATACTATACTTATTAAGAAGCTCGTAACCCTTACAGGCAGTCCGATACAGCTTTGACCTAATTGGTCAATCCATCCAAACACCATCCAGTGTCCAATTAAGAAATCACCCTTTGGTAAACAAATCTCCATAACACATTCCACATGTGCACAACAACAGGTGCCACAAGTGGAGATAAGAATTGTTTCTCATTCTTTTCTCTCATCTACTCACAGCCTTGCCCAGGAAAATGCCTGGGGAAGTCTGTGCCTGCTCTCTGTGGCCAGAG
>WBNO01008564.1:8291-263525 GCA_013400575.1 Peucedramus taeniatus | reverse complement strand
TACCTGTCCTTCAAACCAGGACAATAATGTAGAAAATAAGAATCACATGCCAACCTTCAGAGGGGAAACTGGTCCATTAAAATCTGTATCATAATTTCAGCCACCGTTTTTAGTTAGAGGATTTGTGGCACTGATAGATGCGGCCTGATGGAGGCTGGGAAACGGCCTCTGGCTGGGGAAAGCCAAATTTCACTGGGGAGACTCACAAGGATGTCACAAGGCAGCTGAAAGCAATGGGTTGATGATTTCCTTTGTTTAAACAAAAGTATTTTAAAAAACCCAAATGAATTTGTAGAGGGAAAGAACTTTCCATTGAAAGGAAAACAAAATCTATTCCCATCTAATGGCCCATTTCTATGCTTTTGTGTTCTTCCTGATTTATGAAGTAAACATCTCTGGAAATCAAACAAACATCTTCATTCCATCTTGCGTTTGGAATCAACTCTACAAAAATTGTACTGGAAAACGCAGGTTAAGCTTTTTTTCACCAGTAGCCTTTGATAGGGAGCTGCCAGTGTCCTCATTGATCACTGTGGTCCAGCTGGGATAGAGGTAGCAAGTGGGACATGGTGTGATGCAGAGCTGAAGGGGCAGGACTCACTGCTCCAATTTGGAACATGTTATTCACCTGCCCATATTGCAGGAGAAAAGGAAGAGTAGGACAAAAATGTTATTTAAAGGCTGAAAACCCCAAGCTGTTCCCTGAAGCAGGGATTTGGAGCACATAACCATTTCCTCAGGAGGCTGCAGGAGAAAGCAGAGAGTGAGGTGGTTTCCAAAGGGTCTGCACCCCCGTGGCCAAGGCTGGGGGTCACACAGAGACAAACACAGAGTCTCTGGTGTTTGTCCCCAGGTGTGTGGGGACCTGGTGTGCCCTCAATGCGACCATGAGTCAGGAATGACTCACAAAGAGGACAGACATGGGGAAGCTCAAAGAGAGGAAGAGGACAACCAGGACATTATGGCATCTTGGCTGTGTAAGAGGAGATGCTCCTGGGTGTATTCACCAGCAGGGCAGAAAGCAGGGGCAGTGCACTATTTCAAGGATTTGCCATCACCAGGGATAGAGGGAAATGGCCACTGACCTGTTCCTTTCTTACCCCAAATCCAGCTCCAGCTGAATGTGGGACCTCCCCGTGCGTCTTGACTGGAAAGTGCTGTCACCTTAATCCCAACGCTGTCAGCAGAGTACTTATCAAGCTGATGGATCAGGTTGGGATAACAGCAGTGCCTGTGCTTTGGAGCATGCAGTTAAGTCCTCCCATTGCTCCCAACTCCCTGCTGGTCTCTCTCTGCCCTGCCCTGCTCCCAGATACACTGACTGTGTTTTGCTGGTGCCCTGGCATCTGCTGGGCTCACTGCTGCAGGGTGCTGTCTCCTAAACCCTCACCCATACGCTCCAGACAGGGTCCTCATCAGCAGAAGCATTCCATGGGTCAGGGTCAGCTGGTGACAGCTCTGCAAAACCAGGTCTGGTCTCTGCTCCCACCACTGCACAGCCACTGAGTGGAAAAAAGTCACCAAGAACAAGCCATTAACAGTGCTGGGCGCAGAGACTGGAACCCCAGGAGGGATGGTACCACCCTGCCGAGGATTAGGCTCCTCACTCACCTCCAAGGGCATGGTGGAAGTTTCTCAGCCCTGTTCTGAGGAGCCCAGCTGAGGCTCCTGGCACCCATGACCCAACCAGGATCTTCATCTGGCACATGAGATGCCACCCCAGAGGCTTTAGGGGAAAGGATGCTTTTATCAAACAATTTTGCCATAGCAGACACAGGGAGCTCTTGGCCGAGGCCCTCCATTCTTTCCCCTGCTTTATTTGCACAGATGTTTTTGCCAAGGCTTGTCATCAGCCTGGGGAGGGGGCAGTTGAAAAAAAAAAATAAAAATAATAAGAATGACCAAACAAGTTGAAGAAATTGCAAACAGTAAATCTGGCGCTCACTAGGCTGAGCCCAATAAGTTGCTGAGGTTGTACTTTTCAGATTCGGTTTTAGGCTCTTGTAAATTTTCTGTTATTTTTAACCCACCTTTCTGAAAGAGCCTAGGAATGAGAAAGTAATTGTTTCATCAACTCAGGCTATATAAATCTCCTTGGGGTTTATTATTTGCTGTTTCATTTTACTGGCACAAGAGCTCCTAGGAAAGTACAATAACCCATTCCTTGATTTACAGCTTGGAAACAGGCGCACGCTGAAAACCCAAGCACGCAGCACCTGAGGAAAAGTGCTCCCAGTTAATTGAAAAGCTTCAGGAAACTGGAATTCCTTGCAGTGATACTGTCACATGCGTCAGCCACCAGATGTAACTCCAATTTTCTGCTTTCATAATAAGAATCCAATTGATATCCCCAGAAATAAAAACCTGCAGCCAGAATAACAGTACATTTATCATGGGCAGGTTTAAACCCTATAGGAGAGCTGCCCTCGGCACAGGGGTTAGGAAGTGCTAGGGGTGCTTTTTCTTGTAAAAAAGCTTTTTTGTGCATCTACCTGTGCATAACAGACACATAGGTATCTGGATCACCAAAGGCAATCTAGGATGAGAAAAAGGATGTTGCTTCTGGAGAGGAAACCTAGTGAATGGCATTTTCAGGGGCCACATTTAGAGATTTCCAGCCAAGGCAGGTTTCATTCTACCTTCAGTGGGGTTTGCATTTAGTCCGGATGAGGTTTGTTATGTAGTGTTTAAATTGCAAAACCACCCACCTTCCTGGCCTGAGATTTCCCTGGGATGCCAAGATGTCGCACCCCTGAAAAGAAAACCACTTTGCTCCCCATCCTTAAGAACAGGCTCTGCACCATGCTCTGGTGAAAGCTCACCTCAGCCGACAGGCTCAGGGGTATCCAACGGCCCCAGTGGGATTTAGCTGTCCATGAGAAGCTGGCAGGCACTTGTCTAATGTAAACATTCCCATGGAGATTTTACATACATTAGGGTGAAAACACCCCTTTGGTTGTTTTCTGACCACTTCTAGGCAATGTCTGACTTTACTCAGACCGGATGCAGTTGGTTTAAGGATCTTCATTTTCAAAAGGACAGCTCTGCCTCTGGATGAAGCACAAGTGCCCCTTTGCCCCATTCCATAGCTGAAATGTGCTACTTCAGACAGAAACCACAAAACGCAATGAAATTAGTGATCCTACTGGAATTTAAACTCTTCTGTGTATTTCCACAGTCAATCATCTTAACACATTGCACCCACACATGCGCACGAAAGTATATGTGTAATATATATGTGTGTAATAAATACATAAAACCCCATTATAATAATACTGCCACATAAGTAGCATGTTTGCAGTGCCAGTCCCTTCCACATCAGAGGTTGTTCTGCTGCTCCCACCTCCTCCCTGCATCTCCTCCAAGACAGTTGCAAGCTGAGGTTTTTTTTTTTCAAAAAACCCTAAACTGCCAAAATTGCAGCAGTTTAATTATGTCAGTTAGCTTTTGTCCTGTCACCTTATTTAACAGTCTCATCTTCATTAGCAGCACACATGTTGTGCTCAGGAGTAATTCAGCTCAAATATAAGAGGCCTCTTGAAGAGAGGAAGAGAAGAAGAACTTGACTTCTCAAGTTTGTCAGGCTTCTGACACAGGCTGATTTCTCCCAGCAAACCCTCTCCAAAGTCACTTATGGATAATGCCACTGGCATAAAACACTGCCCTGGAAATTGGCCCCCACTCAGCCCTGCCAGAGGAAGACCAGGACAGGCTGCAAGCCTCCCTCCTGGTCATGAGGGCTTGGTGAGAAACATCACCCTCCTGCTGACTGTAGGGAGATGGCAACGTCCCTTCTTACACCTCCTGGATAACTAAATCCAACTTTACGTTGGGATAAGATGCTTTTCAGTACTTTATGCAAAGTGTCCATCTCCCATCTGAGACCTCTATTTCCATTTTTTAATCAATTGCCCAAATCTCAATAATGCCTGTTTTTTCATGAGATCTGGAAGAAAGTATCTGGTAGGAATGACTGCTCTCCAGGAGCAGACTAACGAGGCAATTCCATGGAGGAGTGGAGAGCACTCATAATGCTCTGCCCTCTCCAAGAAGAGCCATTCCAAGGAGTAAGTCCAAAGTACTCTCATATTAACCTGCCTCTGAAGTTTAGGTAAACTTCCTGATCACTTAGACTTTCAATTTATTTTTAGGGAACTATTTCCAGTAAGTGGTTCAAGATGGATTACAGTTTAACTGGAAGCTTGGGAATAAAAAGATAGTCACAGAAAAGCTGGGTTCAATTCTTGCCTCTGCCACAGACTTCCTGTATAAATCTGGACGTGCTGCCCCGGGGGGGAATTCACCCACGGAACTCAAAACATCGAATTTCAGTGGCTCTATTAAAGAGCTCAGGCTTCCATTTGAGCCAGAGCAATGAGATGGGCTGGGGGGATCCAGGGCACTTCCAGGAGGGCTGCATTCTTCAGCTGGACAGGGAGCACAGGCTCCCAGTAAATCACCTCTGTCCTTCTGACATCCTTGGAACTCAGTTTCTCACCTGAGAAATATATTCTGGATTAGTGACAGGAAGAAACTTGTACCCAAACTGAGCTTGAGCTCAGGACAAACACAGGAGATGCACCAGGCAAGACCAAAGTTTGGATTTAACATTTTTCATTGGTGTCTGTGATTTATCAAATTTCAGTTATTAAAAATAAAAGTTCTAAAATGAAAATATTTCAAGTATATTTTTATAAATTTGCTTCCCCCCACCCTTTTTTTTTTTTTCTCTCCCAATGGTTATCCCTGGGATCTTGAGAAACACAGCATCACTGCAAAAGTACTTCTGATGACATTGGTGTAAATACTGTCACAAAATCTCGGAGCTTCATGAATAGGCCCCCAAAACTGAATATCTTTCTTGTCAGTGTTTTTGAAATGAAAAAAAGTAGACTGTGCATGCTACTGAAGTAAATTCAAATTCTTTTATTCTTGTTCTTCCCCAGACATAAATTTTAAGGACTTTTTTTGTTCACCTTTATTTCAGAATGACTGAGACCACTGCTCCCTACATCTCTAGAATGAAACTATTTGAGAACACTGAAATGCCTAAGAAAAGAGAGCAACACCACGGACCAGCATCCAATATTGGGTAAGGAATTTTAAAACATGAGGCTTCATGTCTATCAGGTTCAGCTTTTAACAATAAACATGTTGAACATTCCTGGGGTACTTTTTTTTCCTGGGGATTGGTTTTGTTTTGGTTTTTTTAGGACTGTAAGTAAACTTTCTCTTCACAAAATGTCCCATTTGGGATTGATGCTATATCAGTATCTGAAAATTGTGCTACTGAGCAGCTACTCAGAATCCTGCTGGTGATAAATTAAACCAGAGGAAATGGATCATTTCTACTATCAGGGTCACTGTTGTTAGCTCCTAACAGGGCAATTGACTTGTCAAGTTGTCTCTGAAAGCCCGAGCTCAGATTTCATTGCCTTTCGCATTTTTTTTCAGAATTGTATACAAGGGGTCTCTGAGCCTGTCTTTCACCCAGCACTTCGGGAAATTCCAGGCACCAGTCCTGCTCATAAATTGCAGAGGAACAGTCCCAGCATGAGACTCTCCTACTGGAGCAGCTCAGTGGAAATATTAAGTACAAGAAAAGATCCAATAGGGATGTGCACAGGAACAGATGGGAATTTGCTTGTGTGTCATTATCAGACACAAGCGAGAAGTTAAATGGTGAAAGGTCACTTGGAAAAGCCACAGGACACCTCCAGCAGCACAAGGAGAAGAAAAAGAAAGCTGTGGCATGGAGGCTCACTATATTATTCTTAATAACAACCAAATCCACCTGCTAGAGACCCACCAAAACCATTTCCTAGTTACATTTTTATAACTTATGTAACAAGCTTATAAATAACTATGATAGTTAGAAACCAAAACAAGACCAGTTCTGTATAACATTCATTCAGCAGGAAAGAAATCCTCTGTTTTAACCAAATTCCAGGCTAAAGAAATAGGTACAGCAGGAAAAGCATCTTGTTTTAGGATCACAGAGAGTAATGTGAGAAAGCAGAGGCAAAGCCATTTCAAGTGCTTTGCCATAATGTTTAGGTCATGCTGCTACCCAAATTAGAGTTTCAGTTTTCCGATAATGCTCTGGAATAATGCAGAAACTCAAGTGATTACTTAAAGGAAATGTCACTATTATAAAAAATGCTCTTGTTCCAAACCCAAAATTGGTCAGTGGTCAACTAAAAAACTTGTTTTGTTGTTAGATTTCTTTTGGTGGTGGTAACGCTGCTGCTGCAACTAAATTGAAAGGGTTCTATTATGATGATTAACATCCTTGGTCTTATTACTGATTAAATAAATAGTTCAGCTTATTTTTCTCCCCAGAACAAAGCCACATCAGTTTTTCCATGGAAGACCTCAGTTTCAATGCAAATCATTCCTGGAGGAAAAATGTTCTGCTGAAAAATAGTGACCAACTCTTATGATTATGGTTGAAAATCCAAACACACCCAGAGGCACCATAAACCCTTGTCATCTTTGGGATTGTCTGAGTTTCTCATATATCATATATATGTTTCTAATATATCATATATCTCATATATCTTCACATATAGCCATGGCACATCAAATGGAGGAGGTGAAGCAAGAATATGTGTAGGGGGTTTCTCTGCTTGGCCTTGTGAGAATTCCTCTTCCCTCCAGCCCCAAAAAGCCTGCTTTCCCTCCCAATTCCATGCTTTTTACCACCTCACCCCCAGTTTACCCTCTTGTCATTTCCTTTTGCCCTCTTCCCGCTATATCACGTTTCCAGTTCAGAATCTGTAGATCCACAATTGTTTAAAAAGCAGCTCAAACTTCCAACTTATAAACATCGCTTCCTCTGTCCCCTGAATTTATTTTAATAGCTGATATTTGAGCCCAGGGGATTGTTTTAACTAACACTGTATAGTCAGAAGGAATCACTTTCCTCCAGGCTACCTCTGGGTCAACAGCATAAGGCAAGACCCCCTCACATTTCATTACCCAGGGATCAGATCCCCTTTCCCAATCCATCACTCTGAAGCTCATTCCTCCTATTCCTCTCAGATTTGCTTGCATGATTCATGCGGTGCCAAATCAACAGTATATTTGCTTTTTTCTCAGTTCATTGTTTTTATTTGCTTACATGTTCCCTGTCATAGTTCAACTCACAAATCAAGGCTGGTTTATTTTTTACAAACCCGTTGAAAGTTTGAGCCAGTTTCCACTGTTATGAAAGACTCCCAATACTACACGTCCTCTAGCAGGTGGAAAATGTCTGTGGAGGCTGCTTGGATGGGAACAATTTTCTAACTTAAAGACAAAGTAGCATTTATTTATGGCTTAATCTCATTCCAAAACAAAGTAACAGTTCCTTGCACCGAATTATCTCCTCGTGATGCTATCCCACTCCTATAGGGCTTTATTACTTAAATAAAAAATTTAATATTGAAACAACTTCTGGCTATTAAACTTGTGTAACTGATGACAGTGAAACAACATTCCTGAGATATTTTAACGTTTTCCCCTAAGACAAGCACTAAGCTTCTGTCCTATCTAAATTTGGTGTTAAAAGGAAGCAAACATCCCAAACACACTCTCCCCCTCCAATGCTTTTATTTAACCTTTACTTCTTTGGGCTCAGACCAAGAGCTGCTGATTTACTAGGTTATCAGTGGAACACAAGCACCCCTTTCCTGGTGATCTAGACATGGAGAAAAAGAGCCTGCAAAGAGCCCCACCCAAAGCTGAGTTTTGTGCACCTTCAGGCAGTCCCTGCTGGAAATGGGATTCACCCACCCCACCAGGTACAGCAGAGAGGAATTGCCTCTGAAGGTCCAGCCTGCCTCAATCACACTCACCAGTTTGGAGGGCAATTGGCTGCTGTGAGTGACAGCTCCACCCCCACCTTGGCAATTCTGTGTGCTGTGGAAGTTTAAGAAATAATTTAGAATAACTTAAACGTTTCATTTCAGTAATGTTTCCTTCAGATTTGAACAGACAATCATTTCCTAATATTTTTATTACAGTTAGAATTAATGCTTTATATACCATACTGTTTTAGACAGAAAAGCCATAATATTTATCTTAAAAACACAAGAAAATTTTGTTTGACAATTATGAGCTTGCTACCTTGCTTTTTCTTCAGATGAAGAATTGACTGAAATGGATCTTTTTCTTGTAAGATACTTCAGATTTGAACATCAGCATTTTACAACCACAGTACACTTTGAAAAAAAACTCACACAACTTGGACAGTCCCTGTGAACTTGTACTTTCTGCTTACTCCTTTCCAGCTCTGAGATCACTAGGGATGGATCCAGTACTAGGTTTCCATATGCCAAGTGTCCCTTTGTCCCACACACAAGCTGATATGTCACAGAAAAACCACTTCCAAGTCTACTTGGTGGAGTCAGCAACCTGTTAAGTCTTTGTAAAATTCCTGAATTAATCTGCTGTAAAGCCATTAGAAATAGCTCCTTCTTCCTAAGCATTGATACTGTTTTTAATCAATATCAGCTCTGAGTTCAGATAAGGTGTTTGTGAAGCCACATTAAGTTTATGCCACTCAATAAAAAGGATGAGAAACATCTAAGAAAATTAAGAAAGCAGGTAAGATTTCAGAAACCTATTTCCCCCCAAAAAAAGTAGCACACACATTTTGGGGTAAGTTTTCACAGGCTCATTTCCCCAGCTGAAGATGGCATTGCACTAACCCCTGTCAGTGGGATGGGGAGAGGCAATGTTTGGAGTGAAGACCAGACACACTGAGAGGGAGATGGGGATATTTAGTGATGAGAACAAACAGCCAATGGCCCTGGATTCCCTGCCACAGGCTGATAAATTCCCATCTGGAAGCAAGACCAGGGAGGTGATTTCTGGATGGGGCTCCATAGTCAAACAACACCTAACAAAATTCTGTAGGCCAGAAATATGGATTGTCCAACTAAGTATTTCCTAATGTTTTAAAAATGTAGTATTTTCTCCTTCTGTTTTCCAGAGCAAGAAGGTAACTCTGCCCACAAAGCCTAATTACATGAGCTGTAATGGCTGGAAGAAATAATCCCATTTTCAGGCACACAAACCTTTTCTGTGTGTGTCTGTGTGCCCAAAACTGTTCCAGCTGTACCTAACAAAGAAGATTACCTGTACCTGAGAGCCTTGTCTGCCTTATGTCCACAGACAGTCCAGGCTCCTGCAACACTGCTGCTTTAACTGTGCTTTTCAACATTCCTGGCACAGCGAGACTCTAAGCTTGGGTTTTACCTCTGGGAGTAACAACATACTGGAGGCAATTAAAAATATTTTTAAAAATAGGGTGCTTGGCTTCTATTTGTCCCTTTCAAAACCTCCCCCACTGAAACTAAAATTATATAAATCCAATTAAGAAGGGAACTAAAAAGGTTTAGATTTTTATACACTCCTCTAAAAGACTGGATTAGTAGCTGCAGCCCCAGTGACACACAGCAGGACACCGCTGGTGGACATAGACCCGGCTTGGAGAATTCCTGCTTGCTGCCATGAAAACAAGAGCCTTGTTGCAATGTACACAGACCCATTATTATTAATCTCCTCCAGCTTCTGGGCAATTTCTGAATTGTCCCTCAATTTTTTAAAAAGTGATTTATGGGTTATAGGTAGAGAAAAAAAGCAGGGGTTTTGCAAATAGCCCCTCCTTTTTGTTCCATTTGAGGGCATTAATTGCTCATTCTTTGTAATTAGAAACAAAGTGCATTCCTACTTGGATCACATGCAGACAGCTGCCCTGATGTGACTCTGTGTACAATAAACCTCCAGCGTGGTCCTGCAGACTTCCTTGCATTAAAGGTTTGAAATACCTGGAATTATGTCTAAAGGACACCTCTGGATGAAGAGATCATTTAAGTTGCTGCTTTGAGAATATTCCTCCACTTTGGAAGCATGCAGATTAAGGCAATGACCTGAGATACCATAAGCATTCCCAACATATACCCCTTTCTAGTTTAAAGTCAAAGTCTTGGACAGAATGTTGCCTTTCCTACATTGAGGAAGGCCTCAGAAAATTCCCTTAGAAAGGAACGGAAGAAAGAAAAATAACGAGACATAAATGGCTGTTTCTAAAGCACAGAGTTTCCCATTTCTCTGGGTTTATCTCTGTTTCTAAGCCTGGTAAATACAAAAAGGTGAAATGCAACCACACGATTTTATTGGCTTGACAGCCAATTTCCCAGGCTATAACTTGCCTTAAGGAAATGTGGCTGAGAAAGCCAGTCCATTAACTTCCCTGTTGCTGTAAGCAAGCACGAGAGCGATGGTTTCCACAGACAGCAGGGAAGGGAAATGATTCCCCACTCCACACCTTGCTCCAGTTTTAAGGAGACTCCCACTGGACTAAACATTTTTTACAGTGGGAACTATGTATAAAGCCACAGCGAAACCAAACTTCTCCTGTAGTTTCTGAGGAAGTCAATTAAGAACAAGTTGTTTTGAGTCAACCTTTCTGGAGAAAAGTAGGTAAAGAGGAGGCTCCACAACGAGGGTTGATGACAGGAACTGAATGCCTGGAAGGATTCTGGGCATACTTGGAAAGACTCTTCATACAGGTGGAGTAATTCAGGAGTCTGCAGACTGTCTTTGTTTGCCACACAAGTTAAGCTTGAGGATTTTGCCTGAAGCAGCACAGGAAAAACACATCTCATTTATTCTGTGAGCAGATTTGTGGGACTGCAAAGCTCTGGTGTCAGCCAATCTGGAAGAAGGAAGAGGTGCTTGGGTGGGCACTGGGCACCCGAGGGCAGCAGGTGACAGAGAAAAGTGAGACCCTGAAATCCTGACTCTGGGTCAGGCGTGGTGACCCACTGGATGTGCCACAGCCACAAGCCAAGAGAACATGAAATAGTTAAAATTCCCAGGGACAGTCATGTTTATTTTAAAGCTCACAGCAGCCCTTTAAATGAAGAAATAAAACCTTCATCTCCAACTGCAGATAGACCTAAGCATGAAAGTGTTGTGGGGGAACTCATTATTAAAATACAGACCACACAGTAAAGGCTGAAACAACTGAAGGTATTTTTGTTTCAAATGCTAAATTCACTAGAGATATTTGTTTCTCTTAGAGGAACATCACTCTTTCTAGGCACTGAATAGAAAAACACTGACTGACAGCCCCTCCTCAGCCCCTCAACCATCCGTACATGCATGAAACATCTTCTGAAAACCAATCCCTCTTAAAAAAAAATTAATTTATGTCCCATATCACATCCTGATTATTGCAGATTTAGACAGAATATTTTTTTGTTTAAAAAGTAAACAAAAACTGGCATGCTGCAAGAAGTGATTGCTTCAATAGAGAAATACCCATTTATGTCATCCCACAATTATTTTGAGCACTATAGTTGAGGTTAGTCCCTCCAAGGCATGTACAAATTGCAAATACACACAAATAATAATGCTCATACTTTTGGAAAATGTGAAATCCTTTGTTTTGGAAAGGTTGTTCCTATTATTTGTGGCTTGCAACTGTCATCATTATTCAAGGCTTTTCTTCTTTCATGATTGTTATGCAGCTACTGGGTGCTTGAGAACTTCCCCAAAATTAATATACTTCAAAGAACCAGACATTTTGTATATAGCTTAATTACAGCCTATATAATTAAGTTTTAAAATGATAAAAACTCTTCTGTGCCATAAGTGTACTCAGACTTCTACTCACAGGCAAGCCACTACATATCATCCGACTGAGCAAAGGGCCAAGAAATTCCATTTCATTAATTGTTTCCTCCAAATCCAAAATGTAATTACATATTTTCCAGGGACCTTTGACATTTTCACACTGTGGCTTGGAATCTGATCACACCCTGAAGTAAACTGCCTCGCTGGTCACAGACTTCACTCAAATATATGGTTAGAGAGGTAGACTTGGCCTTTTGCAGACTGCAGAGAGGGGGGAGCTTCACAGCTTGGGGTCAGGTTTTGTTACTAGAACCTTGCAAGGAATGAGGAAGAGATAATGAGCTGAGCTGCTGCATCGAGTAATCACTTCCAGAGGATCAGAAGAGGCTCTGGGACAGAGGAGAGCTTTTCTTTGCCACAGCCACAGCTGGTTCACACAGAATCTAGAAGGGATTTTTGAACTTTGCCTTTCCCTGAGTTTTGGCCCATCTGTGTTTCTGGAGTCTCTTTTTGAGCACCAAACCCAGCTCGGGTGAGCAGAAAAATTTGGTCCATATGGATGCAATGCTCCAACCCTTGATGTCTCCAAGAAACATCCCACCAAGTAAGTGCTGCCAGGAACTGGCACCAAGAAGCAGTGCTGCCATCCTCATTCCAGGGATCTATCAGCTCTATCAGAAGGTGCAGTGATTTTGTTAATGAATAACCTCTTACTAATGAATAAACCATGAATGAACTCACTGGCTGAGAACTCCCTGAGTCCCATCAGTGGGCCTGGCCCTCTGTTAGTGTCAGATGAGTGTGCTGTGTACACACACATTTTAGCAAATAGCTGGTTCATCTACTTTTGTTCAAAGCACATTAGACTCAGTGCAATCAGCCCTAAACTTCTGCAAATGCTAAATTCACATTAAAATTCCATTTTTAACATAACACCACATGGGGTTTTTTAATCTCAAAATGCTTTTCTTATGTTTCTTTGGATGCCTCAGCTCCTAGACAAAACATATTTCTTCAAAATGTCGCTCTGTTTCCCCTCAGTTTCGCGTACCGGAGAACAGCACCTTATTAGAAACAAAATCGATGGGTCTCCATGAATCATTACGTGGAGTTTGGAAAGGGAAAAAGAAATTTGGCAAGCCTTTAGTCAGTAATATGTGCTTCTAAAACCTACTCTTTGAAAGGGCCAAGTTATTACATTGTGAAAAGTAGTTACTCAGCACGTGCTGTAACTTTTCATAGGGATTTTTAGGCCAAATTTAAAGAGTGCTAATGATTTTGAATGCCAGACTTGAGACCCTACAGCAGGATGAGGTTTTAACAAAACTTGAACAACTGCCTTCCCTCCCCTAGGTTGTGCCTCTTTAAAGATCTGGATTTTTGGTGCCTTAAAGTACCCTACATCTCCAGGCATGGAAAGTCTTGGCCTTCATATCCCTTTCCATACATTGAGAGAAAACTCCCACTCAAGGCAGTGGGAAAGCTCCCAGCATCCACCAAAATATGCTGGCACTCTGGGAATATCACTTATGATTAGAAATAAGGAGAAACCACAACTGGAAGTGCCTTGTTCAGCAATGTGAGCAGTGACAGGGCACATCAGCTTCCTTCAGACTGCCTGGTTCCGGTACTGGGAGCAGTGTGGCCATGGAAACTTGGAGCTAATTTATCCTGCTTCTCCATTCCTTCCCTGAGCTCACCTATCACACCGGGGAAGCCTGGCAAAAGGTTCTCTGACAGAGGCTTGTACTGAATGCTTTGGAAGATGGCACAATCCAAGGATGATGTAGGGTGAGGGCCAGCACCTACTACTTACTTATTCCTCTTGTTCATTTATTTTAATAAATAAATAAAAATACTTGCAGCCTAGAGATAACATATAATTAATTAGATCACAGTTCTTGGAGCTTACTGAACATCACAGGTGCTGTTGTGGGGAGAACAAGGGAGTGGAACCTGACTCCTCTACTCCCAGAGCTCTGGCTCAGGGGACTCCTGCAAAGCTGGAGCCCTGCATTGAAGGGGGCAGGCAAGAAATCCCGATTTTATGAAGCCCAGTGCACATCCAGCCAGACATCAGCTCCCAGCCTCTGAATTGCATCCAGGTCCTCCATCCACCATCTGGTTCCCCACGATGATGCAAGCTGCACTGCAACCTGAACCCTTCTTTAGCATTTCCCAAAGAAAGGGGAGACGAAAACAAAAGGATCATTTGCTTTCTCTAAATGAGAAACAAGATAGGAAGACAGATAAGCCAAGGAAAATTGGCACCATTCCACAGACTTCAACTGATCCTAGAGAGCAGGGTGATGAGTGTGGCATAAAGAACGGGAGCTTGCTACTCTTACTGTCCTGTGATAGCAATACCAGGCTGTCACCTTACACATCTCATCTGGGCACAGAAAACCTCTTTACAATGGAGGTCAGTACCACCAAAACAAAGTCGCCTCCATTTACCCAGAAGGAGCTGTCCCAACACTTTTTCCCTTGTCATTCACAATCTGATTCTTTCCTTGCTAGGACAAAAATAATACAGTGATAGTTGTTGCCAAATATCCACTTTTGAAACTCAGGCGCAGTCATTTTTAGCTAAGCAAACTTGGCACAAAATGAGTGTTGCCTATGGACAGAGTTTATAACATGGGAAGTTTGCCAGGATCCTATTGCAGCCTACTTTGAGGTCTGGTGCTTCACCTTCTCACCCTACAACAAAGATTAAATAGTCTTCTAACAAGGGAAAAAAAAAAAGAAAAAGAACACCTGATACTATTTTTCTTTTCCCTCCCTAGGAATTACAGTCCACAGGAGATGAATTTCAATAATGCCATGAGCAAAAACATTGCTTTGCCTGAAGCCAGCAGAACCTCTCCAGGCTGGGATTATTTACATGCAACACACATGTAAACACACATGCACACACAGCCAGCTTTAACAGGAGCCTGGGAGAAGAGCTCTGCTCTCATTGGGTTAAGGGCACAAAGAAAAATATGCTGTTAAAATAAAAGATAAATAACTGCTGTGAAATAACTCAAAGCCACAGGAACTTTCCTTTAGAAAGACACTGGACAGCCCCAGGGTGCTGCAGAGGAAGAAGTGAAACACCAGAGCTCACATGTCACCCCATCAGGGTAGAATGGATCCCAAAAACATCTCCTGAGGAGCAGACCTGACAAATTCCTCTGAGCATTGTTTAGATCCCTTTGCTGACAAGGGAGATGGAAGATGCAGCACCATCTTCCCCCACCTCTTCTCGCTTGCAACATCAGCAAGTCTTCGGCAAATTCCCTGCTTTCCTCTCTGCTGAGGGAAAACTGAAAAGGACCCAAATCAGCTGTGACATCCCAGCAGGAAGGAGAGTCTCCACTCCGTTAGAGCCTGTGCACAGCTCTCTCCTCAACAACCTCAGGAAAGCATTTGGCATTTTCTGAGTGTGACATGGGAAACAGAAAAAGAGCAGGATGGGGATGTTCCCTGGACCAACTTTGCTTCACCTCTCTGAAAGAACAGCTGAGACAAGAGGAGAGGGTGTGGGTGGGACAGAGCCACGGAAAGATTGATGCAAATTCATTTTTAAAAGCCAAACAGACGAAAATAATTTTCACAGCCCCACAGCTGTTCTGTGGATTTTTTTTCAGACCAAGCCTGAGCAAAATGCAGTGCAGATAACAAAACTTGGGGCTGTGGAATCAAGGGCCCTCTGCTCTTGCTGGGAAAGTGTGCTCTGGGGGAGATGAGCCTCTCCTCTCTCACAGACCTTTTCCTCCACCTGACACAGCCACTGCCAGCATGCTGCCCTTTGCCCATCCCTCTCCCCTTCCCACCTGCTCCTCAGGTGTGCTGGAGGGGCTGGGCAGCCTTTCTCCAGGCCTCCTCAGCTCCCTGTCAGCACCTCTAGCACAAGACATGTGAGGGAAGAAAACCCAAGACAGGGAACAGACTCAAGGCCTGACACTGCCCTTCAGGGCTGTGCTGCCAAGCCTCGGATCACAGGACTGACAGACGGACTCCCAAGCTGCACTTACCCCGTTCTTTTCCTACAAACCAGCCCTGCCAGCAGCCAGCCAGTGCCTTCTGCAGCTTCCACTGCACTCTCTGGAGCAAGAGCTTACACTGCTTTTTAAAGGCTACAAAAATCTCTCTGTTTTGGAGCCAGACAACACATGCTCAGGAACTTACTGTTGTGCTCCATGTCCTGGTGCCTGGTAGGAGGCAGAAGTGCCTTTTCCAACACAGGGAAAGCAGGAGGGCCGCCGGGCACTCCAGCTCCCTGTGAGCTCCTTCTGGCCAAAGACAAGGCCCAGTACAAAGTGATGGTGCTGCTTTGCATTGGTCCCAAGGATTTTCCCTCTGAAGTCAGACTGAGCCTGTCCCTCATCCTCACTGGGCTTTGGGAATGGCCTCAAAGAAATGATGGGAAATAGAAAAAAACTACGATGCTTTCAGGAGTCCAAGCTGGCACCTTTGTGTGCCTAGAGGTTCCTGAGTGGAATTGAAAACCTTGCTCTGAATGTTTTCTCTGGGACTGTTTCATTAAATGAAAGTGTTCAAAACTGCTTTTATAAAAATTGCTGAGGCTCTAAAAGCAATACCTGGAGCAGACACAAGCAGGGCGACTGGAAAGCAACTGCTGAAGGCAACACCAAACGGGACTGAGCACAGCTGCGAAGCCTTGAGGCAGGCTTAGGGCACCTGGGCCCAGCAGCTCCCTTTCCTAAGTGGATTTAACCCCAAAACGCACCTGAATCCCTTGGGACAGGGAACAAGAGGCCTGGAAGGGCATCCTAGCCTCAGGGTGCTCCCCCCTCGGCGTGGCCCCCCCAGCCCAGGGCTATCACATTGCATGTTGTTTATACATAATGGCACAATATAAAATCCATTTGGAACCTGGGCTCACTCGCTGCTATTAAAGAATCCATCAGTGAATTTCATTTTTTATTGGTTCACTTACAAAACTCACAGTGGTGTGTTGTGTTTATTTTTCCAAAGCACCAATAAAAATCTTTTTGATTTAAAAAAAAAAAAAAGAGAGAGAGAGAGGGAAAGAAAGAAAGAAAGAAATGAAAACCTGACCTGGTATAACCCAGGCGAGCACTGAACCTCACCAGTGCTGGATAAAATGAGCTGAGAGGCAGCAGAGCCAATTGCTGAGCAAATGCTTGACTGTGGCTGGAACCAGCAAGGACTGAAACCTGTTTATGGCAGAATTTTTGCTTTATAAAAATAAGCACGATCAAACCCTGCTATATTAAACCGGGTCCTGTCATGGACTGACCACTGAAGGGACGGCAGAGCAGATGCAGAGCTCCAGAGTTAAACACACAGGCCCAGTCCTGATGGACACAGACAGTGTGGTAAATACTCCAGGTATTTATGGTGCTCCATTGCCATATTGCTCCAGGAACAGCAAATAATCTGTGCTCATGGTTCCCTTAGGCCTTTTTTTCTTTCTTTTCTCATTTCCAGGCATGACTATATGTCAAACCCAGCACCCTTTAGCTTGCGTGATCTGCAGGTCTACTTCAAACCCTGCTACTGCTGCCTGCAGCTGAACTGGAAACTGCATGTCAGGTGAAAACCACCATTAAGTCCCGTAATGACAATGACCCCAGTTATATTAAAGTCACTCAGGCACTAGACTGTGCCTGTATGGCTACAGAAGAACTGTGGATATGGCCTAAGCCAGGGCCACCAAGTCCTGCATGGGGAGGTGACAGCCTGGCTGCACTGCAGTTATGGACCAGGTTTCCAAAATGATGTCTAGGAAGAGCAAATTAAGTAATTCAGTCATAGGATTTTAATTTCCAGGGATATGAACTGGTTGCCACCCTACATAACTGCAAATACATTGTAACTACATTATTACAAAAGAGTAAGAAATAAAATGTGTATCTTTAAGGCAAAAATATATCTAAACATAATTTCCTAAACACATAATATCAATTTTATATTTAAGAGAGTTTTTTTTTGTTTCCTTTAAAATCAGTTTAATTCTGCCCTTTTTCACCTACTACTTCTCAAGATAAAAATTTGTGCACTTTTTAAAAGCAACCAATTAAAGGAAACAACTTTCTTAAAACAGACATGATTTATCCTCACTTAAGAGACTATTCAAAATACCAGCTAAAATCATATATGGTTCACATATTTGACAAAAATGCAAGTAAAGAGAAAAGTGAAATCTTTTAGATGATTATTTTCTCTTATTTTTTTAACCCACCTTAGAAAAAGTAAGAAAATAAATCCTATTTTATTCACAAGTTTATCAGCTAATTGACCTATTACACCTTATGGGATGTTAGTGAACTGCTCACTTTGGCTATTCATTATTACTAATTCTTGGCTGGCCAACATAGGAAGCAGCCTCACAGTGCCACGGACATGGGGTTTGGGTGGGAATTCCATAGACATTCATGAACCAAGGCACAGATGCACAACTGGAACAGCTGTCCAGGACTGGAAAGAATATTTGCACTCACTCACTTTGTCACCTCTGATTATCTTTACAGGTGTTCTTTAGAGGACCACAAATCTTGTTGAAAATCAGCTCATTTTGCTAAACCCCTCAGAGGCTTTCAAAAGTCCTCACTCTAGGACTTGTATACCTTGGAAAACAAATCAGGCCAGTTATCCTGGGACAGGCACTTAGCAGTACCTGCCTGGGTGGACACCGATAGTGCCCTTATTCCTTGGGAAAGAAGCCATTAAATAATCCACAGAAGGATTATTTCAGGAGCATCTAACTCTGGGCAGTGCTGGGATTTGCATTCACTTGTCAGTTCCTCCTCCTGCCATCCAAGTGCTTGGCCTGCAGATAAGGGGCTGTCAACTGAGCAGGAAGTTTGTCCCATCAAAATCTCCAAACTCTTGGAAAAAGCCAAACTCTGTAAAAGCTGGAGCCTGTGTTTTCTTGCCTCCTTCTTGTGGGTGGGGAAAAAAACGCAGCCCACACAAATAACACAGTGAGGGAAGCCTTTGGGGATTAAAATGTGTTACACCATATTTCAGCAGGGATTTGGACAGGCTGGCAGTGGGAGGAATTCCTCATGGAAGGAGGAATGCCTCCCTCACTATCTCTAAATTACCTCGGTGCTTCTCTTGCTTTCTTCTTTCACCAGGAGCTTCCATTTGGAGAGAAGTCATTTGCCACTGGGATGTGTGTGGAGAGAGCAGCAAAATCAAACCACTATTTTTACAGAGGCCTTTTCCTTTCCGCCTCGTGGGCAGAACAGATCTTACATAGACACAAGAAAACTATTATGCTGAGCCTGTTCCCACGACAGGAAAAGTCCTCTCCCATCCTCATTAACATTGTACAAAGTATCTCAGGCTTGCAAGTGCCATAGGATAGGCTTGACAGACATGACTGCTGACCCAAAATATTAGCGAGTGCTGGAAAGCACCCGGTTGAAGCTTTCTGAACACGACCATCAGCGTGACTGCCAAAGAAAGCATCAGCACCCATTTCTTCATGAACCAACACGTGATTTGCAGAA
The DNA here is from genome assembly GCA_013400575.1 of Peucedramus taeniatus. Taxonomy (NCBI): domain Eukaryota; kingdom Metazoa; phylum Chordata; class Aves; order Passeriformes; family Fringillidae; genus Peucedramus; species Peucedramus taeniatus. The sequence goes on along the minus strand of WBNO01008564.1, from coordinate 244,404 downwards.
ACACTCACACGGCTTAAAAAGTCTAAATCCTGCTTTCAAAGGAGCTTAATCATTGCAAAATGATTTTGGTATCTCAGTACATTCAGGGGCTGGCCCTTGGAAGTGCAACTTTCTGTGGAAACAAGTCATCGCTGATGAATTTCACAGAGGGAAATTCCTGCTGCACAGATATTGCAGGAGACCTAAAGCTCCTGTGAAATCCATGTCCTCCAGCACAACCCCTACACCTCCACTCCTGGGCAGAATGGGCTGGAAGAGCAGCAGCTGAGCCTGATGGCAATTACAAAGGTAGGAAACGTGGAGATCCCCAATGAGATCAGGATAACGGGATGGAGTGGTCACGTCAGGATGGGTAATTTACTGCATGTGCACAAAACAATCAACACACAAATTCTTTGCCCATGAAGACACCAAAAATATCACCACTCCCAACGCTGAACTTGCATGCAAAACTCAGAAAAAAAAATAGGACATTCACATAATACAAGAAAATTATTGATTCAACAACCAGTCCTAGAGAGAATGAGATACTTTAAAATTGGTTAAACAAGATCAGACTTTCCTTGCATTTTGTTTAAGTCATTCAACAGCTTTAGATCTGCCCTGGGAGGCTGCTGTTCTAATATGGAATCCACACAATGTTTTAAGACAACTATTTTCAGAAAGGTTTTTGCCACAGCTAAAACTCCAGCCATGTGCAAGAGACCCTTTCCTAAGCCCCTACCATCTTCCAATTCCTTGCTACTGTAACTCAGAGAAATTAACCACTGAAATCCTTCACCAGGAATGGGAAGGGCTACTATGCCAACATCCTAGCAAAAATCAGCATAGAAAAATCACTCGGGCAAAAAGATAACAAACCCCAATTAGTGCCACAAGTAACAGAAATTAAGGAGAATTTGTGTCCTTTTCCTAAAGGACTTAACATATTAGCTAAGGGCATGGGCAAGTAGAAAAATGGAAAAGGCAAACCCAAAATGTTTGAATTCTGAAGTTCAAAACAGCTCTGAAAGGGAAAATGGCATGGAAAGTCACTAAAAACCATAAATCAAGCTGCAGGCCAAACCCTTTGCTATTTAAAAGCCTTAGATCAGTGCTGGAGTGGCATTATTTGAATTTAATGGGCACACAAGTAAAGGGCTGTTTAATTAAGCATTGAAAACTTGACATGACTGTTTAGAATATCCTTCAATCTGCCATTAGCTTTAACGCATATTATTAATAGCTAGAGCTTGCTGGAAATGCTCCACTGGGAGAAATTTTGGAGTGAGGAAAGCTCCAAAAATTTCTCCATGAAAATTTCCGCTTTGTTAACTCTAAAAATCATGGAAAAACACCTTAAAGCAAAATATTTCATTTTGAATCAGCTCAGTAGTAATGGAAAAACCCCACATCAGCATGTTCATCTCTAATGACATGCTGCCTAATGCAAAACTAAGTTTCGATCACTAAAACATTGATATTTTTTTTTCCTCTTTTTTATGAGCTAGGCTCTTTGCTTGCACTACCCAGAACACCAAAATCCTACTGCCATGAGCTGTTTGAAGGATGTCTGGAGGAATGTGCCTCTTGTCTGATGGTTGCTTCTCTTCATCATTCCCACCTGAACAAATCCCCACCAAAACAAGCTGAAAAAAACCCAGAGAATTCTAAGAGGTGGCAATGAACAACCTCAAACAGTAAGGGAAAGATACTGTGAGACAACCAGAATAGCTGAAAGTGTCTTTTTTCCATTTATAATAGAAACAGTGGGTCTGAAAGTCAGCTAAGACCATATTGATGGTCTACCTAAGGACACAATGGTACAGGTTTGTCCATATGAGCACTGTGGTTTTCTAGTCCAAGGAAAAGTGCTGTTTCCAGGACGTGAGAGCATTGTCTTCACCCATACCACCAGCTGAGCAGTCTGGTGAACTCATTCTTGCTTACCAATACCTTCTTATTTGTTTTTACACTGTGAGATTAGATCATGCAGGAAAAGTTCACCAAATACTACTGCAAAAAGAGATGAACTCACACAAAATTTTGTCGGTCATCGAGAAAAAAAAAAAAAAGTGCCTTCTGTCAAACTACTGGAAATTAATTAACTTTGAATACATACACATTTCTGCAAAAACACTTCAGGATTAAAAAATTATTTACTGTGCCCTCCAGGAAAATGTACCTTGTCAATCCCTTGTCACTAAATCACTTGCTAACAGTTATGGTGTGAGGTAAATCACTGTTTAACCCTGATGAGTTTAAAGGCCTTAAAGCCTAATGAATTCTCCCATTCATTCCAGAGGTTACATCTGCTCTCCAGCTCTCTTTTAACAACCTTGTGCTGAAAAGATGTGATGTAATTTTGCTGTTTACTAAACAGGTGTCAGTAATCCTATCCAGTGATGTCGGGCCACTTGCTTGGAATTCATTCTAAGACAACAATTCAAGCTGGTGCTTTGGGATCATAAAAAGGCTCTTCCCTGGGGAGCTACACTGCAGCCTCACAGTGAATCCATCTCAGAGACAGTGAGGTGTGGCTAACGCCACCATGGACAGCAGGAAGGACCAGGAACATTTCATGAACTGATGGGTTTAGTTCTGCAAACCCTGCTAATCAGGTCACCCACCCAGCTCTTGGTCTGCTCCATAGAAGGGCTCTGCTCAGGTGACTGAGTGTGCCAGCAAGTGGCCCTGGGTGTTCCCTTCCCACTAGAACACCCAGGATCACAGTGTGGGAAAGAGTGCACCCCTGGAGCAGAGCACATGGGCTCCAGAGGTAACAGAAGAGGTCCCACAGTGATGCCCTGGCATCAGCTGTCCCAAGGCTCCCTGGATAATTTCTGAGTTACCTCCCACATCACCCAGAGGCTGAGGCTGGCCTGGTGCCCACCCTTCCAGCAAGGCTGATGCAGAGCACAGGGCTGGGCTGCTGCTCCTCTCCAGGGAGCTGCAGGAATATCCCATATTTGGGGAGCTCCCCATCTCCAGCAGCCCAAGAAACAGGTGGGCACAGCACTGATGCCCACTGTGTTACAGCCCCAGCAGCACCTACCCAAACCCACACTGGCCTCACACTGCTGCAGGGGTACTGCACATGCCCCAGGCAGCGCCCAGCTCGGCAGGAAGAAAAGAATGTCTTGGGCAGTTAGGGTTGGACTCCAGAAATGTCTTAATTTCATTGAGAAATGGTATTTGGTGTTAACAACGTGGTATTTTAATTGTTTAATACTCACTTACTCACGCAGCATTGGGCTGTCGGGGCTTTCCGAGGATTTTGGCTATGTAATACAGCTCCCTTGGCAGGAGGGGAATTTGAGGGGGAAAAAAAAAATAAAAAAAAATCAAGAATGCTGAATTTGGGTGAACAGTGATGCTTGGCCCCCATGCAACATGAGGTTCCTTAGCCCATCTAGCTTATTACCTCCATAAATGGAATAATCCTAATTAGGCTATCAAATATTTCTGGGTTTAGACAGAAAATGTCTGGTTTAACTAAATGAAACCTTTAACAGAAAATACAAAAAGGAAAATTTTACAGCACAGAAGGTTTTAACTGAAAACTTTCCCGTTTTAACCCCACACTGAAAGTATTCCAGGTTAGACTAAAAATGTTTAGTCTTTAATGACCATGTTAAATATTAGATGAGCAAAAAAAAAAAAAAAAAAAAAAAAGAAGTGTTGCTCATTAACACACCTATGAAGCAAGCTGTGTTCCTTACTGTTGGAAACATGCTCCTCTGACCATATAATTTTGGGCTCTAATTTAGCATTCATATGCCTGGAGTTTTAAGGGGAGATTGCTTAGTTTCATCAGACCAGTAAAACAGCATCAAAACTCAATACAGGCATTTGTGTAGATATAAAATCATCCTAATTTGTTCAGCTGCACTTGTAAATTACAGTCAATGTGAAGGGACATTTGAACTCAAGTCCAAGCAAACTTGCTACTTGTTATCAGACTTCCACGTGGACAGTGTCACTAGGCCCCAGGAAATGCTGGTGTTTGCTTTAAGAGCCTCTCTAAAACTCATTACATTAAATCACACACTTCAGACCCAAGGAGCTCATAAGCCTGGAACTTTGTGTCTGTTTTTTCCAGCTGCATTTAACAAAACACATCACCAAAGAGCACATTTTGCTGCAGAAAGTGGGCATTGATTTAATTCTGCTTTGTAGACCCAGGTTCCTGACAATTTTTTTTATCGTGGCAATGAATGTAAAACAGTCAATTTCAGTGTTTTGTTTGCTTAAATAGAACATTTTCTGTTCTGCACAAGCTAATTTTCCAGGCCTGAGCCTATGTGGTTTTTAGATTTTTTTTCCCCTTTCAGCTTCTTTACTGGGTATTTAGCTCTTCCTTCCTTAATGGGAATTTAATAAGACCCAGCTGACAAGTGCTCAGTGAAATGACCAAGCCGCACCTGAAGGAGATGGGATGTAAGATCCATATAAAATGCCTGAGTACCATCATTGTTATTAAAAGGATAACCAAATGAATTTGTAATGATGGGACACTCATTTCAAAGTGTTTCCATAGCTGTTGCACATCAGGAAAAAAATGGAAGTTACCTCATTTTCTCCAATCCCAAATAACCTTATAAACTCACCAAAGAAATTAATTAGCCAATATTTCTTGAAAATTCATAACAAAGTTTCCATTTTTCCATCAGATAATTCCTTAGTGCATTCTGGTTTTTAACTTCCTTTGAGTCTGGACCATTTTGATGTGTGAACAGACATTTTGTGTTTCCATGGGTTATTTCCACAGGTTCAAATATCTTCTGTAATTGACATTTTCCTGCTTACAAAAGTTGTCAAACTTGAAAGTAGCAGTTGATTGATAAAACATGGGGTTTGTCTGTAACTTAAATTCATTGTTGGGGCTTACTGCTCAAGCTCTGAATAACTTCTCTCTACAAAGTGACCTGCACTGGGGGTTTTTGGGTTGGGTTTTAGGTTTTTTTTAACCATCTATGTTTCAAGTTTTTTATATGTTTTATATGAAATAGAAAGCAGTAGCTGCTTTTCCCCTTTTCCTACAGGTAAATCTATTCAACAATTTGCTTCCACTTTAGAATTACTACTCTCTAAATAAAGGACTGTAACTTGACTTTTAAAATAATGTCTTCCAAAGTCAACTTCATAATCATTCAGTAGCATTTATCCTTTCCAACCCTGACCATAAAGGAAAAGGAAAAAAAGCAGAAAGCACTGAGGAAAGCACTGACATTTACAGCATCACAGAGGATGGCACCTACACAGGCCATAAAACAGCACCACAGATATTATTCGATATTTAAAAACTCCACAACAACGTTAATTAATATTAAAAAACCCCACACAATAACTACAGAAGGAACATGAGAAATGCACAAAAACATGACCCAGAGCCAAGTATGGTCTTTTTGTTGACTTTAGTGGATCCTGGGCCATGTTTATAATAAAGGCACAAATAAATCAGTATGGTGCTGAAATGACCAGTGTTGGTACAGATAGGGATGCCTTTGCCTCTGCCCAAGTCATCACCAATACAGCACTTAGTGTGGGCAGCTTTTCATCACTTCCACACGGATGTCACAGAATTATGACACAGACACCCAACAGCACCATAAGGGCACCTCACCCATCTCCTCTGTGGCAGGGTCACACCACCTTTCTGCTGACCCCCAAGTTCTTCCTGCATGTCACAGAATCATAGAATGGTTTGGACCTTAAAACCACCTGGTTCCAACCCCTGCCATGGGCAGGGACACCTCCCACTATCACAGGCTGCTCAGAGCCCCATCCAACCTGGCCTTGAACACTTCCAGGGGTGGGGCAGCCACAGCTTCTCTGGGCAACCTGCACCAGGGCCTCACCACATTCACCATAAAGAATTCCTAACATATAATCTAAACATACTCTCTTCCAGTTCGAAGCTGTTCCACATTTTGTCCTGTAACTTCAGGCCCTTGTCAAAAGTCTCTCTCCATCTCTCTTTTTGGCTGCATCAGGTACTGCAAGACCATAAATAAAAGCCATCCAAAGCCTTCTCTTTTCCAGGCTGAACAATCCCAGTTCTCTCAGCCTTTCATCAGAGCAGGGGTGCTCCATCCCACAATCAACTTGCTGTCCCTCCTTTGATCTTGGCTCCAACAGGTCTCTGTCCCTCCTGTGCTGGCGACCCTGGAGCTGGGCACAGCACTCAGTAGTGCCTTGCCCTGGTTTAATTCCCTCAGGGCAGGACTTGGATGCAGGCAGTGAGCAACACAAGATTTGATAAAGCCACAGAGTGGGAGGGAGCTGGAGGGCTGAGCTCTGCCCAGGCACAGCTCTCCCAGAGATCACCTCTAACCTCTCTGTTCCCTAACACAAGCCCCTCTGCTCAGAGATGGCTCACTGACACTGTGCTGGTCTGTGCTTAAATTTGGCCCCACTGTAACCAGTGCAGTCTCAGAATTCAACTCAATTATCCTGGATAGGGATGGATTAAAGCAAGAGGCATTTTTTTTTTTTTTTGGAGTCCCGGCCCAGACACAGTAGTTTCGCATGCCTTTGGCACAAAACTGTTATTGCTTTCTGCAGCAGTTGTTGTTTCAGTGACATGACTTCCTACAGGGGCGTTTTAATTATGGTTGGTGTATCACCCAGCTTTGTTATGTATTGCTTTGAAGCTGTCCTTTGTATCTGACAGCAAGAGGATGGAAAACAAACATGACTGTTTATTCCCTTCCCCTTGCCCTGCATTGGCTTGGTGCAGCCTTTGTTTTGGATTACACAAACATGGAGCAGATGGAAAAGGAGATCCCAAAGAAGAGGCCAGACAGAGTGCATGTACCTTTGGGCTGGCAGGTGTTTTCTCTTAATCTGCCCTTATGAAGAGTCAAGCAGACATATAAACCCACCAAATGGCAGGTCAGGCCCTGAAGACAAAAATTGCTGAAAACGGTAAAATTATTTTTTCCAGGCAAATAAAAAAAAAAAAAAAAAAGAAAAAACCAAACCAAAACAAAAATCACAGTTCCTGAACTAAGCACATCAGTGTTGTACTGGGAGATGCTTCACTGTAGCAGAGAGGTGATATTTGCAAGCATTTTCAAATAATTGCATGAAGTGATATCCCAGGCACCCTCAAAAGAGAGGCAAGGAATGCTTCCTGGTTGGATTGCCAAGGCAGGGAGGGAGGATTCCACGTTAGCCAGATGGCAGCAGAGTATGCACAAGCTCCAGTGGGCTGCCAGAGTACACCCCAGCCTCGGTCTCCTGCATATTTCTAATGAATTTAGGTACCCAGGGCTGGGTGGTGACATTCAGCTCACCATCTTCAAACACAATCCCCCTCCACATCCATCCATATACACATATATATATATATATGTGTGGGGGGGGGTATGTATATATATATTTAATCAATTCGTTTTTTTTTCAAAAAAAGCAATTCAGAAAAAAAGATGGTTCCTAGAAGCCACTGTGCCCTCAACCACATAAAGCTTTTCACACCATCTGCTGCAAAGCACATGCCCAATGAAGCTGCCAACTGGGATATTCAGTTTGGAAGAAGCCTCTTTCCTTATCTTGAGTGAATTTCAACAGCTTCAAAGACAGAGAGGAGAGATCTTGTAGGTTCATCAAAATCTTCCCCCTCCCTATTAAAGACATTAAGAGAAGGCACCACAAGAACAGCTTCTAGCAGGGTCAATTATTATTATTGTTTTCTTCATTAACAGAGCAACTTCATTCCCATTCTGCCTCTCCCATGGAGGACAGAAGTTCTCATCTTTCAAAAGGAATCTGAACAAGCCATGTGGAGATTTCACCATTTGTGGCTTGGGAAAGTGGAGATGAAAGATTTCTAAGACCTTTAACTTGGGTTTGTTTTCTGCTCTGGGATGATGATGACATTACTCACCACGTATATAATCTTCCAGCCCCAGGAGACCATCCTGGGGAGACCCAATGGGCTAGAGAAATCACTTCTTATTTTAGGGCTTTTGGCTTCCCTGTGGTTTCCACCACCACCACAGCTGAGATCCCACCCTGAGAGTTTGGAAGTTGGATACTTAACATGATGCTTACATTGAAATTTCAAAGAAGGGTCACAACGCTGCTTCAGGGCTATGTGCAGTCAGAAATTCTCTGTTTCCATATCAAACTGATTTTAAAGGGGTTTTTTTGGTTTGTTTTTTTTTGCCTTGAATGTTGCACCATGCTGAAGAAGTACCTTAAAATGAAGGTGCACCTACACCACTTTTGCAAGAGCTTGGTGATCAGAACCCTCTGCTCATGGGAAACATAAGTCCAAACACACAGAAAAATCCTCCAGCCAGCTCTTCACTCCCCTTTCCCAACCCTGCACACCTGGTGTTTAACATACACAGAGGAGTCTCTCGCCTTCTCCCACAGCCCAAAGTCTGGACTTGAGCAGTAAAGCTGAGCAGGACACAAACCTGGCACATCCTCTAGTTGCTGGTCCCTCTCCCTCCTCATTATTTGCTGAGGCTTCTTTTCAGGTTCAAAGCCTTTCCATGGTGCCCCAGTGAATAAACCTCATTAAAGAGGAGGAGAAGAGTCAACTCCTGACGCTGAAACCCCTCGGCTCACACACCACAGCCACACCAGCTGCCCACGCTCACAGCCACAACATGAAAAACCATCCTGAAATCCTATTGCTTCAGAATCTTTGAAGCCTGACAGATGTTCAGGGATGAAAGGGGAAATGAAGCTGCCGAGTTCCCTTCCTGCCATGACAGAAGTGTACACACAAGTCAACTACTTCCTATGGCCAGCCCCACCCTCTGAAATTCTGAGAAAAAAAGGAGAAAAAAGCTCAGCTAATGAGAATTGCAGCACCGTTCACACCACAGTAGTTAAGGTTGTATTTGTTATAAATCCCCTTTTCAAGGTTTCTGTCACTCCGCCATAAAAATCATTCTGGGTTGAAATTTAGCATCCAAGCTTTCTGCCCAAGGACAATATTTTTGACAGAATCTGGAAACAATTGGTTTGGCAAAGCCCAGCTGAAGTTTTAAAGAGTGCAAAAAAGAACAGTGGTTAGTGGTGTCAGATATTATTATTTTATGCTCTCATAACTTAAAAACAACTAATTTACGTTCTGTGGTTGTTATTACTCCATAATTTCCTCTAAAATAGTTGGCTCATTCCTAATAACAAGCTCCTGCAAACTGCTAGCACTTCTCTAAATAGAAAAATAATAGTATTCCTGGGCCAAATCTGGGGCTGCCATAAATTAGCTTAGTGTCACTGCTGCCCATTTATATCAGCTGAGGGCTTGGCCCCAGGTGTTAAGCAAAACTCATTTTTGGTGTGTGCATGTGTCTGGTTGGTTCCATTAGCCCTGAGCTGGGCAGTTCCCAGGAATTCAGAAAGCAGATGGTTAGGTAATGTCTTCGGGACCCGACAGAAGGGATGGTGCTCTCATCAAAGGCTGTTGCTAAACACGGCTTGACTTCATGCACTGCAATCAGCACCCCCACCTAGAATACGTCAGGATTCCTTGGGAAGCTTGGTCATGCCAGGCAGCCACGCCAGCCGCCTCCAAAGCCCAGGCTACAGCCAGGCTCCCTCACTGCAGTGAATTACTCGTGTTTAGCTTCTTTGGCTTGGCTCTGGAGAACACAGCCTTCAACTTTTCCTGAGTACATCTTCCACAGGATCATGCATTTCGGAGGCCACTGCTTCCCAAAGCACAGGAACTCAGTGGTGTTACCAGCAGAAGGTGGTTCTGCAGTGCCTTGGCATGTCACGTACTTGCTTTTGAACTCAGGCAGCACTGGGTTTTTTTTTCAGTGGGCTACAAGTAGGATTTGCATATTTTCAGAGAGGCCCATCACAATAACCACCTGTGCCCTCTTCCTTAAACCCATATAAATGATGTTTTCTTACTGAAAAATAACACTCAGATAAATGAGTACTTCAAAAAGATACTTTTGTGCTGTGAAAGTTTCTCATTCACACATCTCACCAGGGCATTTGGGAACTTGCAAATCTTTCGTGCATATACCAGAGAGTGTTTTTTCTTCCTTTTCTTCTTATTAGTTAACCTGATAAATTTTATCTAGCCCTGAACCCTAAAATTCACCTATTCCTTCTGTATTTCCCTCAAGTTTATTATCCACATTTAAAATAAGCACTGCTCAGAGGAATGGAGTGAAAGAGCAGCAACAGTAAAAATTAGCCAAGTACCAGGTACAGGACACTTGGGTCCTTATCCAAAAGTCACACTAATGCAATTGAATCCTGATCCAAAATTCCCTGTCCTGCCAGATCCCCTTTGACAATCTACAGCTGTGTACATAGTGATGGGATGCTGAAATTGGCATATTCAGCATGAAAAACAATAGCCAGAAGTGGGCTGACTCCTCATGTCAGTATATGAGAATTTTTAGGTGATCTGACACCTATCAATTCTTCTCTGTCCATAAGTTCCTAAACTCAAAATGCCACAAGTTTACAAAGCAACCTTCCCCTTAAAAGCTGCTCATTTGGACATAAAAGAACGCAACAAGGAGGCTCCAACCAATTACATGATTAAATAGTGAAATTTTTTTCCTTATCTTTGAAGCAGGAGGACAAGGCCTTCAAGCAGATGAGAGATGGCTCATGGGCATCTGGAACTTCTGTCCACAGAGCAAGGAAAGGAGCAGCAGTGGGTGCAGGCCAGGGGTATTAGAACACCCATCACCAGTGCAGCAGGGACCAGCGCTGGTCACCAGAGACAAACCTACTCACCTGACAAGAGTAGTAAATTGCACAGTGTCAGATGTCAAGAGACCTTCCCAAACACTGTTTGGAAAGTCCAGGCACTGTTTATATTGGGGTGGGGGAAAAAGTATTCATTCCCCCTTGCAATGGGTTAAGCAGCTCTTATGCCTAAGATAAGCTACTTGTGCTAAAATGTCAACAACTACCTAATTTATTTTAGATATGGAGCAAAAGTGGCCTCTGCTATTCAAGTTTCGGTGGACAGCTTGGGGGAGGATAAAAACCAGAAGAAAAGGGATTCCTTTTCACAAAAAGACACTATACTATCCTGTCAGTTGATGAGGTTTTTCCGCTTGAGCTACTCCATCTTCCTAAATAATACAACAGAAGTCCTCTCAGTTTTGAAAGTGACAATCTGAAAGCAGCATAGAAAGCAAGCCCTTCCTGAGAACTGGTTAAAAATTCAGGGATAAAAATAGCAGCTTTCTGCTTTGACACAGCAGCTATAGCTTGTTCCTGTCAAGGTGGTTTTAAAATAGTATTTCAGGTCACAGCCAGAGAAAGCCCCTCTCAGCTGCCATTTCAGAACTCTGCTTGGCTTCTTCCTAATCCCTGTAGCAACAAGAGTAGGCTCCTAAAAATACCCAGGAAAAAGTACAGGAGCTCAATCAATCCATTACTTTCAGAATAATATTTGTAGATTCCTCATTTCCCTCTGTGATACCATCACATTTCATCATGAAAGTCAGGTTAAGGTTTTACTTGGCATCTGCACCTCTTGTGGTGAAGGGAATAGACATTTTGGGCTTCCAGCAGCTGTGGAGAAGGGCCTTGAACATGACATCATTTATCAGTAGTGTTTCCAGAGAAAAAGGAAACATTCCATGAAAAGATAATTTACTTGTCTTTATAATGTAAGCAGGAATTAAAGTGGAGAAATCCCTCCTGGCAGGATTTTTGACAATTACCTGCATTTTCATCCTTGCTGACTGCACATGTCTACTTTGAAAATGAATACAGTTTCCACTTCAAAAAGAAAAAAAAGCCAGGAAAAGAGTGTGAGAGGGAGTCTGTGATGTAAAACTCATCGACTACAATATTTTCTGGGAAACTTACCTGCTCTAAAGTCCTCATAGACAGGCACCTTGGAGAATATTAGGGAAATGTTTGAGCACATTCAGTAGGAACACACATCAAGGTTTGGATTGAAATAAAATATGCATTTGGGCAAAGAGAAGTGATGGATCCAAAACTGTACAGAATAGATATACATTAATGAACTTCTCCTAGTCAGAAGAACTGGAAATAGCTCAGGAGAAGAGGAAATGGTAACTTGTCAGTTCCCATGTTATCATTACTGCTGCTGTCAGCGGCAGGACCCAGTTTTCTCTGCTCCCATGAGATCCCTTCTGTGCCAGGCTCTGTGTGAGCGCAGGAATCCAGAGGAAAATCGCCAATTTCCTGCACCTACAGTCAAAAGGCTGGGATGATGGGATGGGAGGTCCCTTCTTGCACCAGGAGAACCAAAGGCCAGGGAGGATTTACCTCATTCTCCAGCCTCATGACGACCAGGCTAAATATTGCAGGGAAAATGTCCACAAGCAAGTGGGATAAAGCAGACTCCAGGCTGGCTATAACTTGACTCAGCAGAAGCCACCTGGTGATCTCTGTGGAAGTGACAGTGAACTTGGGACTAACCCTGGCTACCTTCATTGGATGCTCCTGCCCACTTGAGCCTTCAACTTTTTTTGTAGAGTGAGAACTTAGGACCTGATTTCTCAACTGTTTTCCAATTTCCATTAAATTCAAGGTGCTTATATGGTTTAAAACTTATAATTTGGTAATTTCCAACACTGCTTAGAATGAGAGATTTCCATGCATCATTTCCAGCCACATAAACTTGATTATGAATGCAGTTCAAAAAGATTAAAAAAAAACCCTGGAAGTCATACTGAAACCAACATACCCTACTGTTACTGCAATAAAGGTGGCTGGGGCAGAAAGCCTGTCATGTAACACTGCCCCACTTAAATAAAACTACGATGTCTACGCAGTGTTTTAAAATATTTTTAAAAATCCAATATTTTTTGCAGACCTGCATGTTAACTCAGTCAGGGTAAGGTGACACAAATGTATGCCTGAAGCTATAGTAAGGTATTAATTTTTGCCAGAACAACACATTCAAAAATCCTTGCTTGGCCACTGAGGGATGAGACTGCCTTATCAATTTCAAATTTGAAATAAGACAGAGTTATGTTTTGCTGGTCTCTCCAGTGCATGTTTTCAAGCCTTTCTGTGCAACCACAAGGAACAGAATCCAAATATAGAAGCACCATCAGACAGACCAATTTATCAGGATCCTGTACTGATTTTTTCAGACACAGAGCTTGGCTTCCTACCCAAGGCACTGCCAAGCTCTAAAACAAGTTTCTGACAGCTCCTCGGAGGTGGTGGAGAAGAGAGGGTGCTTCTGACCCTAGCCCAGCAAGGCTGTGCTACCTCAAGCCACATGGGTCCAAACAGGGAACAAGAGCTGCCCTGGGAGAAAGAAGAGAGGAGGAGGAGGGAGATGAAGGCACAGGGACCTCACCAAGCACACAGTCTCCAGGCAAGCTAGGAAGCTGTAGTGGACTATTTTAATCCCCTCTTAAAGTGGGGGCTGCAAAATATAAGGTACTTTAACAGAGACAATTGATGTAACACAGGACTGGAGTCCCTGGGTTCACTTTGAGCACCAGATACCGAGCCCAGAACACACCAGACATGTCACAGCCTGAGGAGCCACAGGCAGGAGATGGACACTTCCACAGGCCTCTGTCTGGAGTCCAGGTCCCTGCCCTAGCCATAAAGACTTTTTCCCCAGTCTGGCTGGCTCTCCCTATTTGAGCAGCCTGACCCAGCTCCCCAGTGAGACCCCAAAGCCCCAGCAGAGTCAGCAGCACCAGCACAGCTCCCCTCATAGGGTGGCTGCAATGGAAACCCCACCGGCTCCTCCCAGGGCTTTGGATGAGGAAGGGTGACCAGCTCTAAGCAGTTTAACGAAAGCACAATCCCCTGCACAGAAGGCCTTTATGTGAAATCAATGAACCACTGGCTGTTTCAAATCTCAAATAAAATACAGGGGAGTTTTGATTGTGGTTTAGAAAGAAAACTGGAAGGAACGTGTTGGAAGGGAAGCAGATCTCACCCAAGGAGATCTGTGTGAGTGCTGGGATTAACACACTGCTGGCAATTCCTCCTGAATACTGACAGCTTTGTCACATGCAGTTTCACTTCATGATTTTAAACCCTAGGAACTCCTTGTGTGCTTTAAAAAAATATAAAAGGTCAGTATGAAGTGACCTATCTAACATGCAGTGTCCAGTGCTAGGGGCAGAGGGATCAGCACAAGAAAAAGGATAGGTTTATGGGATACTGAGCAGCATTTCCAGACAGCAATGTGGATTCATAAGCTACTTGAAGAACTTCTTCCAACTCTTTTTACCCACTCCCATTTTCCCCTATATGAATGATTTCTAGCAAAGCACAGCCTCCACCCTCCTCCCCTTTCTGAAGGGCTGGGATCCAGCTGGAAGCTGGTCCACTGAGAAATAAAATGAGGAAAGGAGTGAGCTGGCAGCACAATCCCTTGGCCGCTGGCACTGGAGACAACACTCCCCTCTAATTCACAGCATCACAAAGTTCAGATTTCAAGGGAATGGCTGCCTCATTTCCTGCCAAGGCACCTTGCAATGGCACAGCAGTGCCCTACCAGGATGCTCCAGTAGCCAAATCCTCCACAGGACTTTGATGGACCTCAGTTGACAAAGGAATGGCTTTACACTGCTGTGCAAAGCCTCCTCAGATAACTGCTATCTGCAACATAAACCACCATCAGCTAACAAGGACTAGCTGTTCCCAGCACAGCTGAGATTTTACTCGAGGTATTTACACTGCTCTTTGCCACAGATAAGGAATTATGATAAGAATTCAAGCGATTGTGTTAAAAAAAAAAAAGAAAAAAAAAAGAGGGGAAAAAGAAAAAAAAAAAACACCCAACCAGGCAGTTTATAAACTCAAGAGGTTTCTCAGGAAGGAACTGTGTAAATAGACAGTTTGGGTGTCCTAAACGCAAGGGCTAGGTTGTCTCCCTTCCAATTGCTTGTGAGACTCAGGACAATCCATTTAACTCTGGACCATTGAACCTCACAATTATGTGACTGGAAATTAGAGAACAGTAATATAAGAAATGATTTTATAATCACAAAGACTCATTCTATTTACACAAGGCCATTTTACAGATGGAATTTCAAAATGCTATCCTTCTGATATCCAGGATAGCTTCTGAGATAATCTACTGCAGACAAACCTGCAGGGCTGAGGGGAACTGCTGAGGGTTTTGGGTTCCTACGAGGGAATTGTGAGGACACCAGGTTTCCTCAATCTTGTACCTCCAAGAGCATCCTCACTGTACACACAGTGCCCTGGAGGTGGCAATCCCTGCCCCATCAACCTCCCTGCTATAAGACTCCCAGGGATCCCAGAAAGACAAGATATTTAGGACCATCTTACTATTTTGTACAATTGAAGACAGAAAAGTGGTCACTACCATGGAGGCATTTAGGAGATCCTGAAGATCTATTCCTTTTCTCCAAAAAAACCAAACCAAAAAAAAAAAAAAACAAAAAACAACAAAAAAACCAAGCCTAAGCAGTCCCTTCACTTCAAGCAGCTGGCAGGACTTGATTTTTGCAAAAGGGCAAAAGGTGCAGATGGTTTCTTGCCCAGTACATTTAGAAAATACTATTTTAATCTCAAATCAGAATGAAAACTTAAGAAAGATATACAAACAAGGCAGCATTTCAAGTGGAACAGATACTCGAGACTCAACCAGCTGCAGCCAGGCCTGAACAGAACCCTGGGGCAGAGCTCTCCCCATTCCTCCTGGCTGAGGTCCATAACTACTGTGGGGAGCCATCTGTTCCATGGAAAGGTGTGGAGCATATTCTGCTCTCTTCTGCTTCCATCTTACACAGCTAGGAAGTAATTTAGCTCCCAGGCGCTTGTCTGATCTTGGGAAGGTGCTAATTTTAATATCATTCCTCCTCTTTGCAGGCCTTTGCACCTCTGCTTTCATGGTGGAGATAGCATCAGCTGCAGCAATCCCCTGTGACACATATGGGGATAACACGTGCTTCCCATCCTTCTGTTTTTGTGAGAGACATCCTGACACTGCCTGGCACAAGGAGAGCTTGCTTTGGGTTGGAGTACCTGTGAGCAGCTCTTGCTGCAATCATGTGACATCTCTCAAATACACGATGCTGACTACAGAGTGTTCCCACCCCAAAGTTGCATCCTGATCTTAGGAAGATTTTGACATCACCCAGGGCTAAACTACCCCATGTGGTATCAAAAGGCTCACTTTGGACTTGAAGGAGGCTGTGATTTCAAGCCCTGCCTCTCTGATCCAAGTGCTTTGCAGTGAACAGTAGCAAAGCAAATACTCCTGTTTTTACTGCTAGCACAAAGAAAACTCCACTTCTCAGGGATTTGTGCACTGAGCAGAGCAGATCATATTTCTATGACTCCACCCCACTTCTTTTTCTTTTTTCCCTTTTCTTTTTCACAATGGCATTGGCATTTCTTTGGAGAATATTTAATTGCAGAAGGTTCAACAGACCCTCCCCACTCAGAGCCCTGTTTGGAAGTGTCAACCCCAACTTGGAGTTCAACCCTCAGTCAGCGGAGCAGTAAAGCTGGCAGGCTTAAGTACTACAGGAATGCTAACATGGCAGATCTGAGAGAGTTAATTTGGCCAGAATGCACTCTAGTAATGTTTATGTTTTAGATAAAGTGCCTACAATGTTGCAGCTTGCCCTTCTGACCCCATTTCCTCATTCGTGTGCAGCTCAGAGAAAGTGATACTTAATTCCAAATCTTTGCTTTTATTAGCTCCCAGAGAGGGATAGGATTTCATCCCAGCCTTATCTTTGTTATAAACATCCTGTTACCATTCATATCAGAGGGATATCATTGGGAAAATGATTAAATACTTTTCTCCAGACACAAACTGCATCCCCTGATTGATTCTGCACAGTCCGGGGTGATTTTGCTCGTGTGTGTGTTGTCAAACATCACGAGCCTCTGTGTTCCAGAAAGGGTGAAATTTTACACGCAAGTGTGAAAACTCGTGGGACTCTTCTACAAAATCCTGATATCTGTGCCTTTAAGAGCTCAGTGCTGTATCTAGACCCAGCTTAGCCAGAGAGATTGAATTCTTCATTCTACCTTTTGCAAAGTGAGCTGCAAACCACCTCTGATTGCATAAGTCATGAGCAAGCATGACATAAGTGCTGGTGCTTTTCCAGCTGCTTTCAGGATTGAATCAACTTGGACACATTCTTGCAGTAGCACTAACAATATTTACTGTGCACTTCTAAGGTAATTTTCAATTAAGCAAACAAGATGATGAAGCACTGTGTACTCAAGGCAGCTGACTCCTAAAAAGCCCCTTCCTCCCACCCCACAGGTGACCACCACATATCACTGCTCCAAAGCAGCAGCTCTTCAGCTGAGGCACATTCCCAAACTCGAAGCCCACAAAAGGGACTGGAAGAACAAGTCTCCTCAGGCTGTCCAGCAATACACGTAGGTGGTACTTCTAGAACCTCTGGTCTGTGCATCTCAAAGGACTCACAAATCAAGAAAGCCTTCCCCACAGAATTACCTGGGTGGGAAGGCCATCTCATCTCATTCCAACCTCCCTGCCATGGGCAGAGACACCTTTCCCTGGACCAGGTTGCTCAGTGCTCTATCCAGCCTGGCCTTGAACATTTCCAGGGATGAGGCAGCCAGAGCTTCTCTGGGCAGCCTGTGCCAGTGCCTCAGCACTCTCGCAGCAAAGAATTTCTTCTTAATATCCATTCTAACCCTACTTTCTGTCAGTTTTAAGCCATTCCCTTTTGTCCTGTCATCACATGCCCTCATAAACACTGCTGGGGAGGCTGAGGCTTGGATGGAGACTTTCTGGATGTGCCTGCACAGAGATTGTTGAAGATAAAGGGCCTGATAACATCCTGCACTTAGGAGATGGCAAAGCTGGATGCTCTGGCAGTGCAAGGATGGGGTTTCCTCATATCACAGTTGCATTGCCATGTACAGTTCATGGAGATGGACATGGAGGTGTGATGGGACAGGCCCATGCAGAGGCTCTCTCTGCTGTGGCTGTACCCAGTGCTGACACACCAGCTCCTTGTGACATCTTGCCAGTTTGGTGTCTAGCTCTGCACCCACCCTCCAGTTCCTTTATAAAGGAGGGCTGGGCCAAGACCATAAAACCCCACATGTCCAACATTAAATAAACCCTTGGATTCTCTCATTCAGAAGCACATTTTCAGCATCACAAAGGGTGGGTAGGAAGCCAGTTCTCCATGACTTTCCACCAGAGCCGAGTGCCAAATTATGCTCTTTTTGACCTAGAAAATAGATATCCTGCTCAACTAAACCCCTGGATTTCCAAGCTGCTCAGCAGGCAGCACTGCTCCTCGATGAGGAGCCATGGTTCAGCTGCACATTCCCCAGCACGCATCTGCAAACACTTCCATATGGCAGAGAGTGCCTGGAGCTGGGGCTCAACCCTGCTCCCCACCAAAATACATCCAAATTCTGAAAACAAACATAAACCTGGTCTACGTGACTTTTAGAGGGCAGACAGAGTATTAACATATACATGGAATTTAGGGTAAAAGAGAAAAAAATTGCTTTCAATAGCTGGAATATAACTGGTTGTAAAATTACAATTATTTTGTCTGAAAGTTCAAAAGGAATTTTTTAAATATAATAATGGATAAAAGGAGACATATCTCATTTTGGAATTCTTTTTTAACAAGTTAACGAATATACAAAGAAAAGAACACCACCAATATTTTCTTCCATGTTCTATAATTAGCTTCTAATTCCTTTTAGCTTTGAAGGTTTGACTAAACCCAGTAATTTGGTAATTTAATGAAAACAAAACCACAAAGTGAAAATTTTAAACAAAAATGAATTTTACATGGAAAGTTAGTTCCTGCTTCTTTCTCTCTTTTCTGTCCAAGATTGAAAGATATGAACTAAAACTGAACATTTTTCAGAATTTCTTTCTCTCCTCTTGCTGGAGGCTGTAATAAATCAAGCATACTTTCAATTTAATCTTTTGATTTTAACAGCCTTTGTATCTAATTAAATAACACACCCTCCAGGGGACAAAAAGAGGGAACAGTCCCTCTGTTCTTCATCCCTTTCAGCCTTTCCTTCTTGGAGAAGCAGAATGAGATGCCCTGTGCAACAGGGGATGATCGTGACCAGGGAAAAGTCTTTTTGCACACTTTAAAACATCACCCCATCACCTTGCTCAGATGGGCAGGAGCACTACGGGGCCACAGCAGCATCAGCTCATCCCACAGCTCCCAGCACTGTGCATCCCAGTTTCCTGTACCACCTGGAAAGGGTCATTCTCAAGCAACTAAAATAAACATTCATGGCTTGTATTCAAGGAACCTTTCCCAGGAAGAGCCTCCACATGGGTACAAACAATAATTAAAACAGAGCCTTTTGGGATCACACCTAACAGATCCACTCTCCTCATGAGGAGGAGAGGCAAAGCGGGTTCAGAAAGGTAGAAACAGGCTCAGAGGGGTGCAGAGGGCACTCACTTATCTCCCCCCCAGTCACTCCTCCTGTCCCCAAGCGGGGTTAAGCTCCCCCAGCAAACACCACTCATTTCCCTACTTGGCCCTCAGCCAGAAGTTCTTGCCTTCCAGTCATGTGAACTCTTCAATTTGAGATTCTTACAAGCTGAGCTTACATGAAATTGTTTCCTGAAACAAACTGTTCCCATTCCCTCTCCACCCCACTATTCCTGCTAGAGAAAAGCCAAGCCCGTTTATTGATCTACCAACAACAAAGAAAGGCCCAGAAAATCTGATGCATCCTTTAGAAGCTGGGGAGACATGCTTTCCTATCAGGTTTGCTCAGTTTAACTACACTCCCCTCAAACATTACACCCCTTAATGTGTATTTAAACGGCTCTTAACCTCTTGGGTACATTTTCTAATGACCTTTGTTTTAACCCAGAGCATTCAGTGGTGCAAATGAGATGCTGTGAGCCATGTGTGAGTCATGAGTTTTGCTGAAGTGAGAACTTGATCACTGATTCCAATAAAAAGCAGATCAGATCCTATATCTTTACTTCCAAAAGTCAGCCTGCCTGCTGTTTTTACCATGGCTGGATATAAGAAATATGACATTGCATCGCAGGAAGTTAGGCAGAAGAAAATTGCACATGAAATTATTTATTTCACACAGGACCAGGACACCCCATTAAGTAGAGAGCTTTTCTGAAGGAAGGTGAATGGGCAGTGGAAAAGGAGAATTGGTGATGGCTGTTGCTAGATACAGCACATCAGGGGGCCTTACTTATGGGATGAAGAGTCACCATTAAATCCAGACATGGTGTGCATCATCCCTGCCTGCAGCATGGGGAGCAGCTCTGCCATGGCAGCAGGGGAGAAAAGAGCCAGGAGAATGTGAGGTCAGAGAGTAAAGCAATACAAATCTGGTTATGTCATAGGCAGATGGTGGAACTTCACCTGGAATAACATGTGAACATCTGCTCCTTCTTTCCTTAAGACGAAGTGTATTGGAAGGAATTAAAGACAGGGAGGGGTATAAAGAAAGATAAAAGTAGAATAATGCAGTCAGAAGACTAGATAATGTTAAAAAAAAAGTTTTTTTCTTAAAAAAACCCCATCACCTCTGCTAAAAACAATACTTTCCCAGGAATGGCTGTTTCTTGCTTTCATATTACTTTGTGAGAAAAGAAAACCTCTGTCCTAGAAAGGGACAGAGAAACTTTTGCTGAACTTTTCAATCAGTACTGAAGCCTGATTTTCTCAGTCCAAGCCAGGTCTCCAAAGTAGTTTCTAGGTCCATTTTATAGGCAGATCTTTCATTTTCATTTATTTAACTAGGGTTTAAGCCTGGGCTTTTCCAGGACTTGGTGACTAAATCTCCTCAGTCTCACCAAGAGAGCTGAGCCCTGCATTGGCTATGTGAGTCAAGGAGCCCAGAGCCAGCCCTCAGGAAGCATCATCCTGGGATCTGGGAAGAGGGAATGTACACTTAGGCTGGGCTTAGACAATCTAAGGAGACAGTGGCATGCAAACCCTTTGCTAAACTGAGAAGTCCAGTGTGCTCCAGGCTACAAATGTGGTACCTCTGGGACAGGAACAGCCACAATGACAGATGCCTGAGTGTGGCAGAGAGGATTTGGGGACCTCCTGCCATTTGCACAGCCCTGGAGCCAGCTTTGGCCAGCTGCTGCAAGGTCTGACCAACTCAAATGACAAAAGGATTGCTGAAGGTCACCCCCACCTTCACAGAGAGCCTCAGATCAGCTTTCTCCATAGCAAACTGCCTTCCTTCCATGGTAATGCAGATTCCAATCAGGAATATGCAAAGGTTTCCAAACACAGAGCTTACACCCGCTTCTTTTAAAAAAAGCACCTTTTTCCAGTTTAATATTTGGTCTCTGATCCACCTCTTCCCTATATTTTCTCAATAAGAATGTTTTGGTGTTCAAGGAGCTGTCAGCTTGGGTTGGAAATGCTGAGACCTGACATTTCTAGATTAAATGTCAACCAGATGTTTGTGCACTTCCCTCCTGAGCCCTGCAAGAAGCTTCAGTTTGGTATTGCGTTTCATTATTAGGGAAAACCCAAGTTCATACCTTCAGCTGCAGCTGAAAGGGACTGAATGCCTCAGGGGAAGGCAGAAGAAATGACAGGTACCTGAGCAGTAGGAAATACTAATCCAAACTGCAATGCACAATAACTGGTGTCTATCTTTTCTTTTTCTCAAATGTATTTGAAGCCTGACTGAAATGAATTGGCTTTGATTCCAGAAACTACTTTTATATAATACTAACATTTTCCCTCAACCACTGAAGCAAGGGAAATGTGGAATGGGACATTGCCTTTCCCTTAATCCTTTCAGCCTCGGTGCCAGAGGTGGCACTGCTTCTGACAATGGAGAGCAGGATCCAGGGTAAAAAATGAAGGGAGATTTATTCATTAAAAGAGAAGAGACAAGGAAGCATTACTGGAGCTGGAACTGTCTCTAAAGCCCCTACCTGAGATGAAGGAGGACTCTCATTTCTTTGTGCAACTTTGCCAGAGAGAAGCTTCAGTTCCTGCTATGTAAAATGGGATTTATATGAAGATTTTTTTGTGTTTGTTGTGTCTTGCGTGGTCTTCACAACCAGGGATTCATCCTTACCATGCTTTTCACATGTACTGCAACAGGGCCTCAGGCAGAGATGGGAGCTCTAGATGCCAATGTAGTCAATAAATAAGGACATAAATAATAGAGTTACAACATGTGGCTGAGAACTGGCTCTCATCCCAGAAATTCAGAGTGACCTTTCCTGGTTTTGTTGGTTTAGTTTGATTCTAGTTTCTTGGAAAAAGTAACATTTTTTTAAACTGCATTTTCAGTATTATTAAAGAAATCAACAGGAGATCCGGACAATGACCCTACAAAATGGGCCTCATGAACATCTCCAAGAGGCAGCTAAGGGCTGTTCATAGAGCAGGCAGGATCAACACCCTCTCCCAAGCCAGATCCTTTACTTACAGCTGCATCCAAATTCCAGAATCCACATTTTTTGGATCAAGCATATCTATAGAAAGAAAGGCATTAACACATGCACACACCCTGCTAGAGTTAAGGTTTGTGGTAAAGGCCAAATTTGTCTTCTCCATATAAAACAAGCTCCAAAAGATGCTGTTAGAAGTAAGACCCCCAAAAAATCCCCACTGGAGTAAACATCCTGCAAGAAGTGAACACCTCCAGAGCCCCCCAACCCACCCTCCATGAGCACAGTGTGAGCTATGCTAAGAGCTCATTCCTAACCCAGGAAGGCACAGGCAAGAATTCTCACTGAATTTCAGTAGTGAGAACAAAGAACAATTCCACAAGACTTGGCAAATGGCTTCCAGCGCAACCACGATGAGAGCCTGACCTTGCACACTCATGCACCAGGGCTGTGAAATAAATTGGGTGAAATCCTGGCTACAGTGAAGTCAGTGGCAAAATTCCCATTGACTTCAGGCAGGTCCAGGATTCCACCCGTTATATTTTTGAATGTCAGGGCAGCAGCTGAGTACCAGATTTCATTCCAGCCTCCCAGGTCTGTGTGGAGCCACTTGTCAAGGTTCAGTGACCACTCCAGAGTACCAATCCATTCCCCAGCAGGCTCACAAGATGCTGGTGAGCCTGAGGGAGTTGAGCAGGTTGGAGGACACTCCATAAATGTGTCACCCAAAATGCAGCAGACAGGGAAATCTGATAACTTAGAGCAACTCCTGTGTTACCCTGCTTGGTGGGGAGCAGCAGGGACACTGCTGAAGGCTTTTGAAAACAAAAATACTTCATCATTACAAAGGCTGGGGGACTCATTGTCCTGTGTGAAGTCTCTTTTGACAACACAATGGAAGAGAACAGATAGAAGAGATGCTCAGCACAAAGATATACTGAAGGGAATAACACAGGAAAATGAAACCCAGGCAATCAGTCCATCCACACTGTTACAGAACAATTTTTGGTACTATCTTTGCAAGAATCCAAAGATTGGAAAGTGCTAAAGTCAGTTCATAATCCTCTGGCAAAGCCACACAGGTTTATCCATGTTCTGCTGAAGTCAATGAGGGTGATTGCAGTGCCACAATCAAAGCATGTAGCTCTGATGTATAGGTTTGCCATTCATTTAAAGCTAAAACACTGCCCAAGAAGTAGGATTCTCTAAGTCACCCACATATTCACTGCTGAAGATTTGTCGGGAAACACCTGCTTAGAACCACTTTTAGGTGACAGTTGTTCTCTGGGAAAAGTTGCCAATGGATCTGCTGGAGAGCAGCAGATGGAAAACACAGAGTTTGGATTTGCTAACAAGATACAGGAGAAAAGTAAACCAAGAGTATAATTTTCTCCCAGTCAAGACTGTTCAACAGCTGGCCATGTCACCTACAGAATAAATAAAAATAAAATTTTGTCTTTAAATTTTCACTTGAAATCCTAGAATAGGATATAATGTTTGGTTCAGCTCTAACAGGAAAAGTATTGCCAGAGAGTAGATAAAATCCGGCATCTAAACTGCAAACCACACACCTCATAGTTCACATCCCTGGAGCAAAGAATATTAAACATATCCCCAACAATTCTTCCTCATTCCTAAATATGAAAATTTAACACCTACCAACTTCTTAGACAAGACAACAGCAAGCCTTGAACTGGCCATGACCTGGTCTCTCATTGAAGAATCCAGACTTTGCTTCAAGAAAATGAATTCTTTATAGTTACCAAAAATCACAGCTATTTAAATAGCACCAACTGCGTAACCACAGATGAATCTTCACTGCTTGGTGCATACTTTAACAGGGATATGCTGCCTGATTCTGTTTACAAATAATTAAAAACCCCGCCTGTGAAATCTGCCTTGGTGAATTTAGATTGCTCAAATGGTTTTCTCCAAACCAAACTTCTTTTGTAGTGTGGAGGCCTGAAGTCAAAAAAGTTCTGCATGTTTATAATCAACAACTCCCAAGACCTTATACAATCACCTTAATCCAACACACACACAGGCAAGAACATGCAGAATCAGAGTCCATCTTGCAAAGTGGGAGATACTGGAATGCTAATAGATATGACCAGAAAAGACATTCTAGTGTATCAAAATGATTCCTGAACTCTGGAACAATCCTGTGCTCCCCAGAACAACAAGTATTTAATACTGGAGAAAAGGATGGTTGTTGAATCGAACCAGTAACAACCTAGTACTCTTAGATTCATGAAAAGCAAAGGTGAGAAACACATCAGAGTTCCCTCCACCCTGAGCTGGATTCTTTGCAGTGGTGCTTGTTAGAGGCACCCTGTGTGTGTTAATCTTCTTCCTGAGCTTCTTGCATAAGAACAACAAACAACCCACAAAACCCAACACAAATCTCAAAGTACTCATATCCATCCTGTCCTAACACAGGCATAGAGGCACCCAGCTAAGTGGTAACAGCACAGGAAATTCAGGTGTGTGGCTGCATGCAGCTTCCTCTGCAGATTTTGGCTCAGACAAGTTGTGACACAAGCCTTGTGTGACCACAAGTCCTCCTGGGTTGCAGAGATGGTGCTCATAGTTGCAAAATAATTGTGCACACAGCAACAAAAATACGCATGTTTTGGAGCATGTTTTGGAGCACCAGTTGAAAGAAAGAGATTTCCCTTGTGCAACTTACTCCCTCTGGTTTAGCTGAGGGTGAGTTTGTCAGGAGGAGGGAGGGAAAGAGAGGAAAAGCACTTGAGAAAGCAATAGTTGAGCTGTTTTCAAAACTTTTTTTTTTTTTTTAAGTGTAAACAACCTCCATGTGAGTATCCCTAAAAATCACATTTTTTCAGCCTTTAAAAATTAATTGAAGGAGAGAGTTGTATCTCCCAGCAGGTGGTGAGGACACCTCCTGTTATTTATGTCCAGTGCACAGACACCCCAATCCCCAGGCCTGAAGCCTTGATCACCTAGAGCAGCCAGGCAAGCACCACTGTTTGCAGCTTATCAATAGAGAAATTAACCAGGATAAAGAGTAACTTAGCTATGGTCAAAAACAGAGCTTGTGGCAGAAACAAGAGCAGCACCCGGCCCCACTACTGCCCATCAAGTTGTCTTCATCACAGAAGACAAACACTTTCTAGACAGGGAAATAACTCAGATGCCAGACCCACATCCACACAAAATCAATCTCTTTGCATTATTTGTGCACCTACAGCAAAGCACATTCCTCAGACAGGCAACATGTATTTCCTGTATTTAAGACACAGAACTAGGCCTGTACTGAAATACAGGCCTTGCCCAACTTCCTTCCAGCAGCTGAGGTAAAGCTCTTTGTGGAGCCATCAACACAGCCAGGCAAACTCCTTTTCACACCACTAATTCGCCATCAAAGCACCCCTTACTGTAGGATAACCTTGGTACCTGCCAAGGCTGTGTCTCCCCACTTTATCCTTCACAGCGCCTCAGAAGGGCACAGGCACGCGCACAACCCCAGGCCCCCACAGCCCTGGCACCAAAGCTGCTGGCACCCTTTCTCCAGCACTGTACCTCAAGCCCCAGGGCCTACTCCACGCTCAGGTATCCACACAGGCCATGTCTCCAGGAGCAAAGAGGAGAAATGTCTGCAGGAACTGCTGGAAGTCAGGAACCAAGAGGAGAAATGGCCCTGGGACCTGCTGCAGCTGGGCTGTGAGGGCACAGCCTCCCGGCATTCCCTGCTCTGGGCCAGCTAACTGCCTTAATGTGGATCACCTGGAGCAGGTAACGAGGCACAAGCTGCGGCTGCTGATTTCTCAGCTGCTCTGAGATCAGCCGCTGAGTACCCCCAAATCCAGGAGTTGGGGCTATTTGCCCTGCTGGGTTGAACCCTGGTCATTTGTCCTAAAGGCACAGCAGCACAGCTGGTGGCCAAAGCCTTTCCTTCAGCCTGTTCAGTGTGCAGGTGAGTGCCCTGGGCCTGTGGCCAGTGGGTGGGTGGCTCCATGCATACTGTGTGCAGGTGTTTCTCATGAGAAAGAAAGGAGTCAGGCCACCACAGACCTGCCTCCCTCCCTTTGTGCTTTCCTAGGCATCCACCTGGATTTGGGCTCAGAAGGGGGCCTTGAATGTTTCTGAGAAACTCCCTTTTGAAATGCTGTTTTCTTACAAATAAAAAAGTAAAAGCCTTCTAAAATGACCTCTCAATAAAGTACCAAAACATTAAAATAACAGAATTGGTTAGAAGTGAAAAAAATACCATTATGTTCTATATTTGACCTGAGTTTAACCACTTAACAAGTGTCATTTTTAGACCAGTGTCCTTGAAAAACACCAATAATGTCTTCCTTCATATTTTTAGAAACAAAATGCCTTTTCCTCCCATGTTAGTTACAGATCAACCTAGACAACATGGCAAAATATGTATATGTTAAAACATACCTTGTGTAGCTTTGCAGCAAAATTCAGCACCTCCTGCTGAGCTTCAGGAATCTTGTAAGATGTTATTGTGCACCCACTGACCTGTTGAAATACAAAATGCCCTCAGAACCTCTACCACTGACTATCTGTGCAGTAGATCACTGTACATCAGTGTTTCTAGATATACTTTGTCTGTCCACTCTCTACTTGTTTGGAGCAGAGAGTAAGCAAAATTAGACGGTTTAGGCAGATGCTAACATGCCCTGAACTAGCTTTAAAGTCTTTGGACAATAAAATACTCTTTATTTATAGTGTAGTTCTTCTTTCACAGTTCAGGCATAGTTCAGTCCAGTCATATAAATAATACTCTTGACTATTATAATAGAAAAAAAACCAGTGAATAGACCTACTTATTACACCAACCAGATAAGCCCTTTAAGGCCAGGGTAATTTATGGACTACGCTGGAACGTTTATGGGCTAATTAGGCAAAGCTACAATGATAATGAATTTTATGGACACTGAAAAAACCCTGCAGATGAGCAGCCTGGCAAAACACAGAATGCCACACAGCTTTGAAGACCATTCATCCAGCACCAGTAAAATATGGCTCTGGGAGAGTCGGGGCTGCGCCGGCAGCCAAAGCAGCGCTGGAAACACCTCCTGCTCCCCAGACAGATGGGAACTGGGAGCTCCTGCAGCCCCTCCTCAGCCCCTGCTCTAGCCTGGTAAATATGAGACATGAAAATATTACATTTGTTTGGATAACAAATAGTTGCCACCAAAGCACAAAGGCACCAGCCCAGCAAAGCAAGATCGATGCGTTCCTAATTTTCACGTCTTTCAGGAGCAAACTAGAGCCTTCCTGAGATCAAAACCCACTACTTCAACCCTGATTTTCTGGGGATTGAAATTAGCCAAGAAAAGTAATTGTCTTGTTCTCTCAGCAGTGATGGTTTTGTCTGGCTCGGAAAGGGAAGGGAAAGGGAAAGGGAAAGGGAAAGGGAAAGGGAAAGGAGTCCAGAAGCTGGTGGATTCTCAGGGACAACCTTCTCCAAAGTCAAGAACTGGCCATGCCAACAGTCTGAAAAACAATGACAGCAGGAGCCTGCATCAAGGAACCCAGAGCTCCTGACAAAACTGAGCCATAAAAAGGAAGCATACAAGAGGTCTAAGTAGTTACAGGTGACCAGGCACTGCAGCAGGTTGCCCAGAGAGGTACTGGAGTCTCCACCCATGCAGGTATTGAAACCCTGAGAGGCCCTGGGAAACTGTTCCAACTGTCCCTGCTCAGAGCAGGGGTGGGACAGGACAGTGTACAAGATTTTGGCACTGGTGCTCAGAGGGTGCTGAGCAGAGATGTGTGTGAAGTGCTGCCCCACTGGCGTGTCAAACACACCTGAGTCAGAGTAACTGGGGAGGTGCCTCCATCCCCTTCATGAGCCCTCCCAGAAGGATCAGTGTTCATGGCTTTTTTCTCCCAGCTGCAAACAGACACAAGTGGGAATGCCCTGCTCTTTGCACAACTATCCCATGGTCACAGCTCTCAGCTGCATGTGGGGAGTTCTCCCAGGACTGTTCATGTACTTTACCATAAACAACCTTGGCATAAAACAAACCAAACCAAACCAAAACCAAGCAAAACAATCTTGAGAATTGGCATGAGAAGCCAGGAACCCTACCTGCCAGCTGGATGTCCTGAGTGCTGTTATAGATCTTTTCTTCCCAGGGTATTCTGCTCCTTGGAGCTCTCTGAATCCCAGTCTGAGCTGAACAGAGGCTCTTGACTGTGCCAACCAAGCCTGTAACCCCAAGGCCATTCAACACCATAACCAGAAACAACTGGACATCTCAAAGACTCATCTGAAAGAGTCTGCAATACATATGTAAACTTTCCTGTAGTTGTTTTTTCTGATTCTGTTTGCCTGCTTTGCCTTACAGCACATCTCAGCATGAAAGCAAACAGCTCAGAGATCCCTAATCCCCTCGCTGCTGCTCCTATGTTGTTATCTCAGGGCAGAAGGTTTGGCTTTGCAGCCACACATTGCATGTCACACCTCAGTGCATTGATTTAGCAACAGCTTCCTTAAGTTTATGGTTGCAACTGACATTAGAAGTGGTTCCTGTACAAAAATATATGTGATAAAATGTGGCATAGTCAGTAGAAATTAATTTAAAGCCACTAAACCTGCTCTGTTTTTAGTCCTGTGCTTCTAAGTTAAGCATGCTATGGGATTTACAGGTCTTTAAGCAAGGCTCAGCTCTGTGCTGATCAGTATTTCAGAAGGTGTTCTTAAAGGAGTTTGACCAACTACAGTTGTAAATTGAAGGTAAATATGATTTTCAAAAGCTTCTTGAATAATACTTTTGTTACTCTCAGTAGGAGTTAGTACCCACATCAACACAGACCTGAGAGTGTTTTCCCCAGCTGAATGACGAGACTTCAATCCTGAAATGAACTGGCTTAAAAGTTCCAAAAAAAAAGCTCAAAGCCTTGCTCCTGGGAAGGATCTTACGTGTGTTCTGGAAATCTCCCTCTGCCCAGTGAGGAACGGTGTCTTCAGCCTTAGCAGCACTGAGCGGGGAAAATATCCAAATATGAGACTTAGGGATTTGGAATAGGCTTTCTTAAGAGAAAACACTCACTTTGACCTAAAATCTGGACGCTTTGGGACAGGAACTTTGGGCTTGCTAATTCATTTCAGTGCCTGCTGACACAGCTAGTTAGAGATAGGAAAATCAGATGGGAGCCACCTCCCCCAGCACAGATCTCTGTGGCTGAATTCACCTTCTAACCCAACTTCATGGCCAACTAGAGATGCCTTTTTTAGCGGCTGATTCCTTTGTCCTACTTCAGGGTGAGCTCTGGGCTCAGAGCCCATTTCTCTGCCCCAGGAGCACCAGGGGGACTGGTTCCCATGTGGCTCTGAAATCAGCCTCTGTAGGTGGATACATTTAGGTGAGACAAATCCTCTCCCTCCTGAAGGGATGTCATACCCCATTGAAATCATGCAGGGTTAGCCACCCCGCTGCTTTGGATATCTCTCCAGTTTCTGCTATTCATTTATATATTCATTAATACACATCAATTCATAAGCACACTACTATATGACCTTCAGTCTTTGCATGCATCTGCTTGGGGTTGCACCAAATAACATCACAATTTCTCATGGGAATACCTGAATAACTTTTCATAAATTCACACATATAAGTGAGTGTATTAGAACAGAATTCAGCAAAAACCAGAAATCCAGTGAAACACATTGACAGTCAAAACACATTCTTGGAGATTCTCTATTTCCTTTAGGTTTCTGAAACACTGAACACACAAATGGTTTTGACATTACTACTAGGACCTTTCAGGCTTTCCCCTCTTTTATTTTTTCCCTACTTGAAAATAGAGAGACATTGGAAGTATTCTGATATGTTTTGATCACCTTTCGCATCTCATACTGTTTTGCAGCCAAAAAGAAGTGGGAAAACAGGAAAAAATTAAATGAAAAATAGGAGGCTAGAATTGCAGCTAAACCACGGCAATGCCACAACTGAATAAGGAAGCAAAAATTTGGTTTACAGAAACCAAAATATATAAATCTTTCAGCCTAGTACTTCATTCTGATTTAGAAAAAAATCCCATTTTCCCATATTTCCTTCTCAGTCTGACTGGAGATGAAAACTTGTGGTGTATTAATCCCTTCCTAAATTAGATATGCCCTCTGAAAAGTATGGAATCGTGGGCTATAATTGGCCTAGCATTAATTGCAGTAATTTCCCCATGGCTAAAATGGATGTTGCAGGGCCTTTTATTCCCTTAAATTCTCTTCATCCTTTCTTTAAATAGCTAAAGTGTGAATGTCGCCTGACATTTCTGCTCCTTTGGGGAGCAGTTGCACTCCCTGACCCTTGGCTGTGTCTCCCAGAAGCTGCAGTCATTTTCAGTTAAGGGTAATTGGCAGCAGAATACACTTTGTTCTGTATAGTGTTAAAAATGGGGGACTTTGTTTTGCCAACCTTCCTGAACTTCCTTTCAGTTCAACGAAGGAGAGCAACATTTGTATAAGAAAGAAATATTGTCTTCAATGGGAAATGTATTCCATGTGTGTTATAATTTATATTATGACAAATCTTTCTCAACGTACAATATTGTTATTCACTGGGTGGAAACTTTATCAACTTCTTTCTTTCTTTTGGAAAAAAAATGAGTTCTTTGAGGCTACCATAATTTTTATTTGAGGAAATAAGTGATAAATTTGAATAATAAATTTATATTAAACCTTCCATTTGTATTCGATTTCCTTCATAAATCTGGGTAAGATGTCAGCTGAGCTGTTCATGTATAAAATATTAGAACAAACATTGCCTGTCTAATTGAAAAATCTGTCTTCATCAAGGACCTGGAGCTGAGCTTAAGAATGAAAGATGGAGGCTTTATTTAATGCAGCTCTGCCCTGACTGTCATGAATGCTGTCTTTTTCCTCCCCTTCACCACCTCAACAGGAACAGCAAAGCTTTATTCCCCAACTGCTCTTAAAGGCAGAAATACAAAGATATGCAGAGAAAGGAATGGTCGCTGGTGTGTGTGGAGTGCTTTAAGGGACTTATGTTGGCAAGCGTTAATCCTCCTGCACTTAGAGGATGGGAGTTGCAATCCCTGCTGGATTGGCTGGCCCGGGCTCAAAATTTACAGCCAATGTAATAATCTTCCAGGGTCACCCCATGGGGTCACTCCCGTTATCACCAGAGGATGTAACGACAACAGTGGGGAGAGATAAAGGTGAGAGCAAAAAGGGAAATGAAAAAAGAGGCTGGGGAGGGTTTCGCAGACCAAGGAAAGAAAAAAGGAGGAAGGAAAGGGGCAAAAAGAGAGCATATGTGTGTTTTCAGAACTGCTGGGATTTCCCTGGCTGATTTAAAGCTCAGAGAGTGACTGTGAAAACCTGCCAACTCCACCAGCATGCCCTGATCCAGCCAGGCTTTCACAAGAGCCACTGCAAAGTCAGTCCCGATTTGAAACGGAGACAGGGGACTCTGTGGCCCTTGGAGCAGGCGAGGGTGAGAACTGGAGGGGCTGGGAGGGGACCCAGAGAGAGCAGCATCCCAGGGAGTCCGACTGGAGGATGGAGGGTGCCTGCTCTGCTCACAGGGGCATGGGGCTCGACCCTGCTGACCTTCAGAGACATGCAGCAGGGGTGAGCAGGACTCTCTCAGTTTGTTATTCCAGAAAAAAAATGCCCAAATGCCTGGTAATTAATAATTCAAGGGTCTCAGAAGCTCTTTCAAAGTTCACTTGTAAGGATGTGCCTAAGACTTTTCTCTGCTGCCCTCAGGAAGCAGTGAGGTGAGTGAATGAGAAACAACACTGGTTTGTAGACAGCAGTCACCAATGGAGATAAACCTCTACTTTTGTCAAGCTGGATCCTTCCCAGGGCCTCACAAACAGCTCAGTGAGGGTGGAGGCTGTAGTGCTATGGACAGGGAGGAGCTGCATCCAGATGTGGACTTGGCTGTCAGCAGACAGATTTGTGCAACACTTTGAGCTGGATCAGGTCAGAGATATGGCCCTGGCACCTCCTGCAGATGGGAGCAGCTGCTGGGTTGCTGTTCACAGCTCTGGAAACTGTGTTCAGTTTTTATCCCATTAGACACCTTCCCTACCACCTTGTTCAAAGCACTCGGCTCCTCCAAACCTTGGATTTCAGTTTTTTACAAATTGTATTTCATTGTCTTTCCGCGGTGGCCCAGGTGCTCCCACCACAGAGCCAAGGGTCTTTGCACTGGCCTCAGAGCTGCTTTGTGTCCAGCCCTAAGCAAAGGCACAACTTGAGTAACAAGGAGGAATTTGAAGATTTGAGAAAGAACAAAGAACTGCCAAGGAGGCCTGAGAAGATGTAACTTGCACAAGAAGCAAAATCTCAACATAAGCCATGGTCATGGGTTTATCCTGATGGACACTAAAGGTGGCATAACATCAGTATTAATAAATAATTCTGTGGCCACTGAAAACTTTATCTTCCATCTTTTGGAAGGATATCCTGCACCAAAGGATTGAAGACATTTCTAAAAGTTCAATCTCTACTCATGACTCTTTAAGCACCTCACCAGTACCTTTGTGAAGGGAGGAGGTGGGTGAAGAGCACCTATTTTAGCATGTCAAGCTTTACTTTAACTCAAGAATCTCCCAACCCATATAACTCCTGGTAAAGAGAAGTGTGAGTCCATCAGAAAGACAGGAAAAGGGAACTGATGACTTCAAGCAATGTAAAGAAAACCAGAGACTAACAAATTTGTCAAAAAAACCTATCAGTCTGTCAAAAGAAAATTAACTACATTTCTGCTGCACTCAGAAATGAAACCAGTATCAGCCTCAGCCTTCAAAGTACTGGAGATCATGTGTCTCTTCTTGGTAGCTGGAAATTTAGCCAAGGCTTAAGACAATCTCATTTGTCTCCTGTTGCAGGTTTTTGGCCCCAATAATTTTTCATGTAGGCAGTACTGCTACAGTGGAATTACAGCCCAGCAATGCCTTTCACCTTTCAGGGAGAAACTAGGGAGGGAGAGGATGACTTGTGATAGAAATATTTTTTGTTCAGCCAAAAAGATAAGGAAAAAAATCCCATTAACCGCAACACAAGTACTCTGTAAGAACCTAAGAAAACTGGAATGAATATTCTTCAACTCCTGAACAAATCTGCAAATTAAAATGTCTCATTTTCTGGTTTTGATGAAACACAGAAACACTCCAGGGAAAGTAGAAACCTTCTGTGATTTGCTTGCTTTGGCAGAAATTAAATAGTTTCTGATAATAATTTTTATGAACTCTGCTCTTACCAGCCTTTGCTCTCACCATTCCTTTATTAAAATCTAGGAAAGCCTCTTATTAAAAGACATGTAAAGGAGTAAGCTAAAAGCAAATCACCTCTCTGTTCGCATTAAGTGATAGTGGAGATGTAGAGGAGGTGGCTTCCAACCAAAGTCAAAGGAAGACCCTGCCATGTCCCTGGGGAAAACATTCAGGCAGCAGCAGGGAGTTCAGTCACAGAACTTCCTGCAGTGCTACACCTCAGGAGTATGAGCTTTTAACTAAGTTTCAAGGGTACTGTAACAGACTGGGAGCAGATGCCAGAAATGGCTACCAACCATGCTAGAGATGGCAACCAACCATGCTGCCTCCCTGGTAAGATGAACTAAAGGGTTCAGCATAGCACTGCTGCTCTTACACCTCAGCAAGTGGGTTTGTTCTCAAGCCTCACAACTGCCAATGAACTTTATGAACACACTTAATGAACACACACTTCCAGAGCTAACAAGAGGAAGTCAAGAGGTTAACGCTGACTCTGGAGGTTCCTGACTCTGGGAGATCCAGAGGCTGATGGGAACAGCATTCACCCTTTGCAGTTTCCATTCAATACTGTCATTTATGGAATGACCTGTCTATTAACCCTGCCCCACTCCTGCTGCAGCAGCAGCAATTCAGGTGGAGCTCAATAACCTCTGTCATTGTCCTGGCCTGCCATGAGGTTTCTCAGCTCAATGCCACACTTGAATGACACTCTGTCATTATGCTATATTTAGGTAATGAAAGGTGTAATTAGCTTTGTTCTGCTGCAAGCTGATCTGACCCTGTATGCATTATAAAAGGTAATAAAATAGGTGCCCAGATATAAAACCCTGAATAAGCATATTATTCAGTGTAATTTCATGAGCCAAAAACTGATGAAAGAACTGGGGTGAGGGAGCCTCAGCTGCTGCAGTGCCTAACCAGGGTTGCTGTGAGAAGCCACGCAGGAAGTGCAGCCAAGGGATGTGGAGGCATCAACAGAGCCAATATTGAACCAGTCCCCTGCTGGTGCAGCTTTTCTATAATTGATGGCATTTTGCGATGATTGCTTTTCTATTACAGCACTGTATCTTATCTCCCCATTGTGAGGGGAGCAGCTTTATGTCATTGTTAGGGCCAGCATTATCCCGAGCCCATGGCCTTTGTGGGGCTGTCGGCTTGTCGTTAATTGTCCTGCCTGACCTTTGTCTGGGACTTTGGCCATCTGCTTTATCATACCCCATCGGCCTGCAGGAGGAATGAATGGAACTGATAATATAAAAGTCCTGGCAGGAGAGATACTGGGCTAGAAGCTCTGGATGCCAAATGAGTCAGTCCTTGGGACATCACACATTTTCTTAGCATGAGTAATTCCAGTTGGAGAAAGGAGTTTTGTGGTATTGCCAAAAAAATGCTGGCATGTTTGATAGGGATGCTATCCACACCAGAGGTCCTTGCTGATTTACCAGGTGAGCATCACCTCAGCTTTGAACTGTGCCTCAGCTTTTCAGGGAATATTCTGAATGCTTCGCTTGTTCCCAATGCAGTGTAAAATCATGCAACAGCTCATACTCTCCCACATCCAGGCCATGATCCTGGAGATGAGATACTCCTCCATCTTCCCTTGATTCCAGCTGCAGCAGGACCAGGGCTCCACAGTGAAATATGCCAGTGGAAAAATCCGTCTTCTGCTACACCAACGGCTCACCTGGTACTTATCGGTGGTTGGGAACCACGGAGAGGCTTGAGCAAGGACAGGAAGCCAAGAAAATGTGGGCACCTGAGTCCCCAGCTCCTGGCAGGAAGGCTGGTATTGCCCATCCATGGAGCTCTGGGACTTTGCAGTGCCTCACAGCTTTAGAAGGGAATACAGCATTTAGGTGTGTAGGCTCACCCTCTCGTGCCCATGTCACCCATTGTTCTCTCGGATGTGGCTGCTCCCGAGTGTCCCACAGACCATTACTCACACATAGTGGGTGGCTGGGACACAAAACACACCTTGGAGGAGCCAACTCCAGGGTGCTGGACAACATTTTCACATAATGGACATGATCAAAAGGCTGCTGGAGTCACAGGAAATGGACTCCACTCATCCCTCCCATGGACTCCAGTGGGCTTTAAAGCAGGGCCTGTGATCAGCACCCGATGAAGTCTCCTCAGGAAAGCCTCCCACAATAAAGCTGTTTCACCTGATGCAGATGTTTGTAAAACATTTCTCAAGCAAATTAAAAACAGGTAATGCTGAAATTGCGTGGGAATAGACAAAGGGAAATCATTCTGTCTGCTCTTTGCTAATGACCAGGACTATGGGTGTTTGCTCCTTGCTGGGAAGAAGGAGTTTCTCAGACATATTCCCTAGGTAAGGCAGGAGCTGATGATGAATATGACCAAATACCAAAGGCAAATATTCCAGTTATTGCCCTCTGGTCTGGCTGGGACCACCAAGTGACTTGTGCACACCTATCCCTCCATCCCACTTTACTACCTTTTGTTTTTCTTTCCCTCTGCTGGGTCTCTAAGCCCTAATTTGTTTGCCATGCATGAAAGACTAGATGTTTTCAATAGCTATTTTCCATAAAAAAGCACTGGCTCTCAGGGAAGCCTTTAGACCAGCACTAAAAATCTCCTATAGCAACAATGGTTAAGCGAAACATTAAAAAGAGCCCTTAAAAATTCACAGTATTTACTTATTTTTAATTTTTTTCCCTTGTGTGTTTTATCTAATCAAATCTTCCAATTCTATTGTTTTCCAATAGCATGTTGTCTTTATCAGAATAAATCAAGTTCTCCTATCCTCATATCCAGTACCCACATTCTAGGATATACGAAAAATCCATGAAGCAGCCAGGAGTATGAAGGCAGGTGTGGGGACACCAACTCAAATCCACCCTAGCCAGGTGAAATCTCCACCAGAGGTTTCACCCAGGAATTACAAGGCAGAAAGCCATGTGTTTCTTGTGAGGTCAAAACAGATTTACCAACAATCCTCTTGGTTCTCATATCTTCTGAATTATTTCATCTGGAACTTGTCTATCAAGCCAAATCAACGCACCAGCTACAGGCAGCTATACAACTGATTTCCCCCCTTTTTCCCCACAAAGAACCAGACAAAGCCACAGTGAGATCCTCCAAGTCTGCAAGCCCCAACTTGCCATGGGCCCAGCTGGACACAGCCTCCGAGCAACCCATGGCCAACACCTCCCCAGATCCACAGTGGGACATGGCAGCCACCCACACTTTCACTCAGGAATGCCTCTGGTCTCAGGAGATGATGGATATTTTGTCCTGATGCTCCCCCATGGAAAAACAAACAAACACACACACACCTTCTGACAGCCCCGTAACCTGGCTACTACAGGGCGAGGGGGGGGGCGGGAAGCCCCACCCTGCCAGTAGAAAATTACTTCTGTGTCCAGGCAGGCACAGAGAGCAACAGGTACCCTGCTCTGCCACAAACTTCCTCCTCAGTCTTGGGAAAGTCACTTAACTGCCAAATTTGGGTATTAATGGATTTGAGATGCATGAATATTTTTCCATTTGCTCTCGGTATAGTTGGGGTAATGGCTTGGCTCTGTCTTGCAGGAGGGTGGTGAGAAAAAAACAATAAAGGTGGTAAGACAGTCACAGCCTGCTGGGATGGGGGCCACACACATTCCTGAAATAGATTTCCTTGGGGTCAAGTTTCTCTTGAGGTGGTATTTCGAAAGCTAAACATGAAGGGGTAATGAATTACTGCTCGGGATAAAGCCAGTCCTCAGCTATTCATAGTTTGGATATGTCTCACAATGGTTTTATCAGGGCCAGCTCCTGTGCTTATTAAAAATCCCAGTAATGTCCTGTTCCACTGGCTTTCTCTGGCCTTAGGTGATATTACTTGCTGAATACAATGAAAATGTGACACTTGAAAATAAATGTGTTCTTTCCAAGGAAATCTGGCTCGGATGCCTGATAAATTCCACCATTCACTCAGCTGCTGGAATTTGAAGAATCCCTCCCCATCCTTCAGCTGGTATTTTCTTAAAAGTAACTATCAGGCATTATCAAACGTGGGGAATTCCCGAAGGCCCTAACATCCCAGCTGGATCAAAGCGTGGCGGAGATAAGATCAGTGACTGAGTACATCCCCATTCTGCGGAAGGTAGGTGGGCGGAAGGATAAATACAGTAGAGGCCGTGCCAGAAGCTAATGCAGAACAAACACTGAGCTACCCCAGATGCATTTTCATCTGGCTTTGTCTGTGACAGACCATCTTCCCACCTGCGGAGAGAGGAGCGCTTCAGGCAGATTTCAGCTGGCACCGGCTCACTTTTAGCACCTCAGCTCCCCTGCCCGGCCCAGATCCCTCTCCCAAGCAGAGTAGGGCACTTCACAAGCCAGGCAAGAGGGATAAGATGAGACTCTACTTATAGCCTGGAGAAGACAGCTTGTGTCTGAAGGAGATGCACTGAATGTGGTTTTCCACAACTCCTGCACAGTTTACATTCCTTTAAACTTCCCACAAAGCTGAAGTGCCTTTAAAGTCCTTTAAAAGATACCAGGTCTCTGATGGTTTCTCACCAAAAGATAACTGAGACTTCATGTTTCATCTTAAATCAAGAGAGCTTTAGTGATTCCACGTTTCTGCAGACGATGTTGAAATCTGTCACGGAAAAGTCACTTAAGAATACAAGACTCCTGCTTCCCAATCAAGGCTGTTTGGGCAAACTTTGAAAACATAAATAGATGCATATTTATACATTCATCTCAGTTACAGGTAATACCTGTGGATGGAGGGGCTGGCACTGCCTGTTTAGCTTTCTCTTTGAGTTTCTATATTGACCAGGGAAAATAAAAAATAATGAATTCTGCATCCTCCCTGGGTTTCCCTCTGTCAGACCCCCATCCCACCCACAAGGTGCAGTGCTACTGTCTGCGCACAGCAAAGAACTGCAGAGCCTATTCCTCTCCATTCAGGTATTTAACAGATGTACAAAAGACACATTTTTACCAACTTGAGTTATAAAAAAATCAAAGTAAAGGGAAAATCCTAACAGCATAAGAGCAGCACTAAGTGGAAATATTACAACATAAGAGCAGGTGCTGCTTTGGCAACAGATGCTGATATTACAAGGTGTTTGGATGCTGCATATCCCCAACAATTCAGTGGCATTTCTCTTTCTACCTTTTAAATAATTTTACCTGGCCATTGGCTGGCAGTTGCCAGGTAGGAATTAAATTACTCTTGGTTACTTCCCTAACTTGCTGTAACAGTTGTGAGCTTGGTTGGTGTAGAATGGAAATGTCAGGGGAAGCATTTTTTTATTAGTGCCTTCTGGAGGAAATGTGCTAATAACTGTGCTACCATTTTTTGTTTCACCAGTTTGAATTCACATGAAGTGAGAGAGCTGAGGTTAGGACCAGGGATTGCTGACACCACCATCTGCTGGGAATGGAGATCTGTTCTAGGACTTTGCCTATTTTAATTTTTTATGGTTATTTTACTACTCATTTTAATGCCAGAGTTTCCATTTTTCACATCCTGATTGCTTTCAGGTGCATCAGTTCATATAATATTAGCAGAGGATACATTTTAAAAATGTTTTTCCAAGGACCTGGAAAAGAAATTTTTAGGATTTTCCTGCCTTGTGGGGTCACTCACAGTGTAAGCTCTTAGTGCTGCTGTTTGGTTGCTACTGTGACAAATTAATGGTTTTTTGAAATGGGTTTGGTGCTTCACAGGCAGCACGCACATCATCTCATAAATGTCACATGCGAAGAGAAAAATAGCAGCACATAACAATATTACCACACTGAAAGTCTGGGTGAAAATGCATTAAAAATTCTCTCTGACGGCAAAAGCATTCTGTTAGTTTTTGACTTTCCAGTTTGTACAGAAAACAAGGCAGCACTCCCTGAGCTCAAAGACAACTGTCATTTTTCCAAAATCTTTTATCTTCTGCAAAAGGCTTTTTGAGGAGGAATGTGTGAGGAAGTGGCCATGACAGACAGGTAACTATTAAAGATGACAGAAGCAGGATGTGGTGCTAGGAAGTGCTTCAAGGACCCAACCAGCAAAACTGAATCTCACTGCTTTCCACAAGATTTGCAAGTGTCTAGTAAAGTTAAACATATACTCAAATAGCAGTAGGTTGAATAAGGATGGACTTATGCACATATTCAAGCTCGTTGATGAATTTTCTTATAAGTGGGTTTCATTTTATACAACTGCAAGTGCCTGGGTGAGTTGCTGGGATGTTAGTAAGAGAGTGTCTTTGCTGACCAAGCTCAGACAGTGGGTGGAAAAAGTTGTGGAATGGTGTTGAAGAGCATTCCAGAGCAAAATTAGCTCTGCTTCACATTATATATATTTCAAAACATGGGCAAACTGTTAATAACAAGATGAGACATCAAGGCATGCATCAAGGATAACGAGTTAATCATTAAATTATTCCTGTCTGTTTACATTGTCAGACAAAGTAGCAGTCAAAACATTCAGAACGTTGCCTCAGTGATAGAAAATCCACAGGGAAAATACCTTTTCAGCACTTAAAATAACAATTTTCGAGCTACTGAGTCATCAAAATTAGTTCTGCACTGTTAAACTTTAAAGGAATTCTGCAGATAAAGGAGTCCATGAAGTGACTCTGAGTCAATTGTGCGATGAAAACGATTTATGCTGGAAAACAAAAAGCCCCCCTCACTATTACTTTTGGTATTTTCTCATCTTCACCAACATCAAGCACTGTTGTTTCTGTGCTCAGCTAAAGGTATTTAACAGACTAACAGGGTGAGAGTGATCTCCTTAACAACCACACTGATTTATGCTGAAGATTAGAGCTGCCTCCCCATTCCCAGTACAATACCACTCCGGAGAGGACAATGCTTTTCCTTCCCGCACTGGGATCACTGGGATCACTGGGATCTCATTCCGTGCCACAGGCTCCTCAGAAATGCTCGGAAATGATGGGGAAGGGGTTGACTTTCTTAAGGTTTACCTGCTCATCTCAAAGAATGACACGGCTGACAAGGCACCAACCTTTCAGCTCTCTGTGGTTTAGCAGCTCTGCTTCAGGATTAAGGGCACTGCAGAATTGTTCTGGACAGCTGCGATTCCTCCCAATGTGACTGTTAAGGAGTGATGGAAAATGGGAAGATGCATATGAAAAGGAAGATACAGATCTAGAGTAATTTTCTGTGTTTATTTACAGAGTGTCTGTACATAACTCCTACGGAGTTACTCCCACTTTAGGTGAGCATACTATCCTCAGCCTGAAGATCTAAAATGTTTGGAGAAAACCATGAATTATTTTGATGCCAAATGTCCTCAGTCATTTCTTCAGTGAAACATTCTTTTAATGAGTCGCTTAAGAGGTTCTCACTTGTTTGCTTCTTCACTCCAATGATGTGTAGTGGGCACTACTGTCTGTCTCTTGATCTGGTTCCTGGTCACTGCTGGCCGCATGCCAAGAACTGATCTCCAGCCCTCTCCTTGTCCCACCATCCCGGAGAACCACGTGTCCCACTGCAACACCACGGGCTGCAAACACACCCAAACACAGCCTCCTTTCCTGGGAAACCACTCGGGACAGCACTATAAATCTCTGGGACAGAGATCCCCAGCCGTTCCAATTCCTGTAGGTGGGATCATTTGAAACCACGGCCGCTCAGTTAACAGCTGAGCTCCCCATCCCCTTGGGTGGTCAGCACGGAGTCGGCAACACAAGCGTGTCCGGGCGTTCCTGAGCGCACACGGCTCTTGCCCGGAGGCTTTTCCCCGCCCGGATGCCTGGATGTGTGCCCCGGGGCCGCGCTGCTGCACGCAGGGCGGTGCTTCCCTGGCCCCGCTGCAGAATGCGGAGGAGATAACCGGGCCCGGCAGCCCCAGGCGGCCGCACGGGTACGGGGCCCTCAGCCTGCAGTTTTTCAAGCAGCTTTGTGATTATCAACAATTACCTAACTGGGTTGGGTATTTCCACTCCTGCCCCTCTCTTGTTTGGTCACAAGACGGTTAATTAGAGAGATGAAGGGGGTTTCATTATATCCTCATTGCTGTCTTTCAAGAAGGAAGAATTGCAGAAATGCAACAAGCCCAATTTCCTCGCAGTCAAAGATTAATTTGAAAGCTGTCCAGTGAAAGTATATTTTTTCTGAAGCTATAATACACTTGCAGCTACTGGGGTAGTGGAGGCTGTAATATATCTATCAGACATAACAAATGAAGTGAAAAATCATTCAATGTTTTAAAAAAATATTCTCAGGAGGATACAGACTTTGTTGATACTACCTTCTTTAGCAAACTTTTCTTTATTATTATTTCCTCATCAAAAACATTTTCTACATAGATTGAGGTATGCTCAATTCTTGGGTATTTCCACACACTAGTGGTGTTTGTTGTTTTATTTGGGAAAAGTGAGATTTTTGCATTGGGATGAAGAGTGATCTTTAGGTCTCTCAAAGTCATGTGGGTCAATATGTTCCCAGTGGGAAACAATTTGACC
The DNA here is from genome assembly GCA_013400575.1 of Peucedramus taeniatus. Lineage (NCBI taxonomy): Eukaryota > Metazoa > Chordata > Aves > Passeriformes > Fringillidae > Peucedramus > Peucedramus taeniatus. Next base: position 202,419 of record WBNO01008564.1, on the reverse strand, counting down.
ATCACTTTGGACAACAAACATAATGTGTGAAAGAATGAATGGAAAACAACTAGAATTGTATGAATGTTCAGCAAAGCTTGAAAATATTTTATAAGCACATTTTTGCTTCATAGAAAGAGAAAACAAACACTGAAAGCTACCAGGTTTTAGACCTATTTTCTGCTAAAGGTTAGTTTGAGAAGCTCTAAAATTGTCACAGAATAGGACTTTAAACAAGATGGGGAAGATAAGTCCTGACCTTTGAATATAACAAACATTTATTCAAGTAAAGAATGATTCATGATGACTGCATTAATCCATGGAGGGGACTTGGTTTGCAGCATTTCAGTGAGCCCCACTGGTGAGAAAATTCCCACTCCACTGTGCCACAGCTCACAACATTCCACAGACCAAAGGGCATGCCATGGCCCAGAGGAAGAGCTCTGGGATATGGACTACATTTTGGTTTGAAAGATTATTAATCCCCGGAGTCCAAGAGCTGACTGCCATGGCAGCACATTGCTGAGGTCCAGACAGGAGGGTAAAGAATGGCATTTTATACCACTAACACACTGCTGCAGCCCTTTAACATGAGCAGAAGAGTGTTAGCAACTGAGTGAGCTTTGCAATCCAAAGGCAACAAGAGGCCCTAGAAATTTCAGTTTGATTTGATATTCACATCTTATTGAAATCTCCAATAAGGGAGTGGGAAGCAACTTCATGGCCACAGGAAGCACAGAGGAATGGGAGGCAGAAGCCAGATATGGTACCAAGCACAGAAACCAGCAATTCCCAGTCCACTTTCTTTTTCGGACCAACATATTCCTGTTTTTCTTTCTTCAGTGCAGTGGCATCACTGCCACCCTTTCTGTGAAGCTACAGGTGACAGGGCACTATTTTTGCAGAAATAATGTGAGTGATGACACTACTGTACTGCCACTGGGCACAATTCCTGCAGAATGTGCTCAGATTCACCTGTGCTGAGCCTAATTGCTGCTCGTACAACAATTAATACTCATATGGTTAAGACAAACATACCTCCCAGTAATCTCATGCATAATCCTAATTTCACATCTGTTTTGATGGTGTTTTGAGAGCTGAAACCTCCTTTTCATTCTTATCTGCTAGCACAGAAGAATGATATTATGTTTTCTACTGGCACACGTTTGTTACTGGTTTTGTGCAGCTTCGGCATCAAGGCAGGGAAACCCTATGCCAAATGGATCTGGGATCTGACTGGGTCTCATGGGGAGATGACAGGGCTGTTCCTGGTTATCCATCTCTGAGACAGAAACGACTTGCTGTGCAGTGCCTTCAGGGACACCTTGTTTTATCTCCATCTTTTGCACTGTTATGGGCAACTGATCACAACTTCAATGTTTTGCTTCATAAGAGCACGTGTCCTCTTGAGAGATGCTGTGAGATAGAGCTGGATTCCTAGGCTGGTACAAACAAGCAGATGTTCCTTTTGAACACGCATAGGGAAACCAACTGCTCCTACAGGACCTCCAAGAGAGATTGAAGTGTTCATTTCTTTTGCCCCTGAAGCAGCGAGCACTGCTCACCCCTGACTTTTCCCAAGAGTCATGGGTGAACAAATCCCGGCCTTTTGCAGTGCAAGGACCTGTTGCCTTTTTCACTCAATTGAGCCGATTTTGTGTTCCAAGGTGCACAGGAAGCCATGGCACCTTTAGTGGGAATGAAATTGCTGTTTCTGCAGTTCCTTGCTATTGATGAGATATGACCTGACAAGGCTGATCTCTGATTTCCGGCTCTGCCGAGAGCCTCCCCAGCCCACCCTGGGGACAGGGACAGGGACAGGGACAAGGACAGTGCCCTGCTCTCCTCCCTCCACATCCCACTCCACATGACCCATGTCCAGTGGCATGGGAATTACACGTTAGGAGTGGAAACACCACTCCAGCTGTCTCCCCGCTGAGGTTATTTACTTGCTTCAAATGTCAGCTGGGCTATTTTTTCCCCCCTCTCTCCCTCCCCTCCTCCTCCAAGATCCTCACCTAGCAAAGATGATGAAATGCCAAGAAGAAATGTCACTCCAGCAAGTAAGTTTGCTTTGGGGCATAAGTTGCACTTTGATAATAGTATTTGTTCTGTGGGTGGTCAAATTCCCCTCCGCCTCCCCTTTTTGGTCCTAACCATTATCTCACACAAAGATAAGGTTCATTAGTAGCTCCTCTGAGCTGTGGACACTGCAGAGCTCATGAAGAAGCATGTTCATCAGTGATAGTGCTTATTAGTGATTGCTGCTTTCATGCACCTTTTAGATTTATTTTGCTGCTTTCTCTAGGTGGGAAGTCCTTAAAAAGCTTTCAAAACCACGCTCATTTTGAGGCACACACACACACACACACACACACACACACACACACACATATATATATATATATAACCCATGCATACACGTAAGTGTACATGTATTGTTTATGGGTACAATTAAATCTAACTTTAGTTTGTGCTTGGTCTCGCAGTTCTACTAAAAAGAATACATTTCTAAACCTGAAAACTAACCCAAATTCATTTATACAGTTTATCCCAGGCTTGGTCTGAGATTCAGGACTATCTCTCTTTTGCAGCCCAAGTGACAGCATTGTCCTGCTGCTCTGGCAGCAGAAATAGATATTCCCGTTCCTGGTGGTTAGGAGGAGGCTTCCTGATTCTATAGCTTATGAAGATAACATCAAGCAAATGTAAAAATGTCTGGCATAATTTCTCTTAAAACTGATTCACACCTTAAAGCTTAACCCCTAAAAACATTTTGTTACTTTATGTCAGCATAACATATTTCAGGAGGAAGAAAAAAAAAAAAGAGATCCTGGAATGTGTCCTGCATCTACTCCAAGAGGACTGCACAGCTTTTCATGCACCAGCAGTGTCAAATGCCTGTAATTTTCTAGGTAGAGACTATATGAACGAGAAGATGAGTGAGAGGAGATAATATAAGCATATAAAATAAGGAGCAGAAAGTTGACTGGAACTATTTATCCTTTTTTTTTTGTTTTTTTGTATACAGCATGAACAATGAGCTTACAACCTGAAAGGAATACTTTTCTATGGAACAGAAATCCAGGTAGTGCCATTTTTCACCCTACAATTACATTGCCATCATGAATACAGTGAAGAGAATAATAAAACCCCACATCTATCTATAGGAAAATAATAAGCACAATAGATAAAAAGGGTAATATTATAGAAACATAACAGCTACAAATAGTGAGTAAACAAAAGCTTTTGAATGCATAAAACCTTTGAATTTTCAGTGCATAGAATCTACATTTGACTGCTTTGGGCATGGGTTTTTATGTGCCTATTGCACATTTACCTCCCTAAAAATGGTTTCTCTTGGCTGCTGTCAGAGGCAGCTCCTGACCACCTGCGTCCCCAGCTGTGCCCACACAACCCCAGATCCCCATGGGCACTGCAAAGAAATGAACACAATCTCAAACTGCTGTCAGGCTTCTTCTCAAACTGCACAAATAAGCTCATCAATGATAATGAGCAAAAGAATAATAATGGAAAAGCATTCAAATTTGAAAAATATCCAGATTTTTATTTTTGTTGTCATGGGCTTTGCTACTAAGTTAAAGGACTCACTAATAGAGAGGTAAAATTTTATTCTCTGATTAATTTCATTTACTCTGCAAAATGTAGTGGGTTGCAAGGGCAGACATGAGGACTGAATTTGGCTTTTGAAAGACTTAAAATACTAACCAGACCCTGGAAACTGCTGTTATCTCAACATCAATTTCTAACCTGATTAGGGAGAAAAGTTTCATTTGGTGTCTGCCCGATTCCCAACCTATGAGGTCATGCAGCACTGGCACCTGAACTCCATCCCCTTATCCTCTTAGCCTTTTACACTATGAGTGGCTCTTTGGGACTGGGAGCAGATTCAAGTTTGTATACCCATTTGTTCTTCCAAAAGCAAGATATATCATGGTAAACTTTCCATACTTTAGTAAAGCCTCTGAGGATCAGTATATGACTAGTGCATATATGCCTGCACATATGCAAACACAGGCTTGTTTATGATAGGCTTATCTAGCCAGGTTTTACACAGTGATGTTGAAAATAAGGGAATCAAGTGAAAAATGACAGCTGGCAAAACTTTCACCTTGCCCTTTGCCTTTTTGCATGTAAAAAGCTCTTTTGCTTTATGGTCATGGAAAAGGGAAGGAGTACAGTGAGCACAGGAAAGTCTGCTTGAGTTGTTTCCATCACTGGGAACAAACTTACCTTGTTCCCCAAAAGAGGAACAGTTCTCTCCCCTTCCTTCTTGTTTTAACAACCAGCAGTAATACCGCCCTATTTTATGCCATAATCCATCCTGTAAAAACGGGAATCTGAGATAATCAGCAATAAATGTGGCTTATTCTTGCTCTCTGTTAAATATCAGCTTCTCCACATGCCCACATGAAGAAACCTTTCGGAGCAAGCTCACAGGAGATACATGGTGCAAGTGCTTCCAAAACAACGGGGTTCCTCCTTCCCTGAAATCCAAGTGACATGAGTTTCTCAATACCCTGGGATGCTCTGCAGAGCAAAACATCCTGGCCCTTGTCCTCAGGTGTGAAGAAAACAGAGAACTGGCTGAGAAATTCATAGCTGATTCATGCCATGCCTTATGTATCTATAAAATCTTTCTCCACAGAGGTTCACAAAAGGAGACAGGAGAGCACAATGCATCCAGAGCTGTCACTGCAATCCAAGCTGCAGATCCTGACACATACTCCTGTCTTGTTAAAGTGCTCTAACATAAATGCTACAGATTTGGCAGTGGAAAGGCCTGTGGGGCAAGCTCTCATGGAAAAAAAAGATAAAATGAGAGAAGATAATGATGCTAAACATGAGTGCATGCAATTATAAGTCCACGGTGTCTATGTCTTTCAAACACAAGCAGATATGGTTACCTCCTTTATTCCCCATGGTTAAAAGAAGCATTTGTGTCATAGCAACTCTTGAAAAAATGAATTAGTTACTTGAGATTTTTTTTCAAGCTACTGAGGGGATTTGTTTGCCACAGTGATCATTCAATTGACCAGGATGTGAGGGACCTGGGCTGCCTTCCTGTGTTCCCAAACCCCTGCTTTGGCCAGGGAGGGCAGCTGTGGCCATGGCACATCAGTCAGTCTGCTAGGCTTCAGGCTGGGTGACCAAGGGGGCTCACAGTGTGTGGATACAAAGCACAGCTTTCCCTGGGTAGCTGTGGTCAGGCAAGGAGGGCTTTGCCATTATAGCACACACTGTAAAGCATTTCTACCCTAGACATGACCTCGGTTATTATTACTTTTACTACCCAGATTTGCAGTGGTGTGGCAAAAGGGGGTGGGAGAAAAGAGTGGTAACCCCAGCTCAGCAGAACACTGGAGTTCCTCCAGTCCCTCCACACATGATTCCCCATAAGCCACTCAGATCCCCCTCAGGAAATCACGTTTGTGCTGTTTTACCACCCAGAAGCTGAAGTAAGCTCTCACAGGTTTAGATGCTGTTAAGTGCTGCCCAGAGAAACTTCCAGTCTAAGCTGTAAAGCCACAGATACCCTTTTATCCTTTGCAGCTATTGCATAGGTTGAGATTTTTGAAAGAAAAGGCTGCAGTCACACTGTCAGATGCAAGGACAGAATTTTTTTCTCCAAGTTCCCGCTGTCACAGACTTTCACATTGCCCATTCCACCTCATTTTAGGCAACGTGACTGTGTGGAGTCCACCTGGTGTGCAGGGACTATGAGCTCCTCAGGAGCACCCCTCCTATTGCATCCCTTTGGAAAACTGCTCGTGGGACAATGCAGTCCTCCAGTAACAAATATCCAAACATGAACAGACCGATGGAAGCCCCTGAAGTGCTGTGCATGTGTCACAGCCGATGGTTTGTTAGCTCAGAGCTAGAAATGTCACCTCAGGGTGACATGCAACTCTTTTCAAGCAATCAGTTAAAAGTGTAGCTGTGTCCTGGAATGAAAAGAAGAGGAGGAAGGGAAAGGAAACTTTAGTCTCCTAACAGTGAAATGTGGTTGCAGTGCAAAAAAGGAGCTCATGGGCCATGTTTTTGCACAGCATTTTACAGGCTTTGGGGCCAGTTACAAGCTCACCAGTTCATGAACTCCCTCTTGGCCAGGGCCCAGGGCTGACACCAGCTGGGCACTTTTCAGCCTTTATAGAGTAAATTACACTCCAGGAGGCTGTCACTCTTTGCACAAATGAGGAAAACCCAAGGTGAAGCCATACCACAAAATAACGTGCCAGCACACAGATAGTCACTGAGGTAACCCAGCTGCTGCTGCTGCAGCTCCAGCCACTGGGAGGAGGTGGCACACACTCATGGGACACTCTGGAAGTGCTGGGGCTAGGCCTACTTAAGGTGTTTATCTTCCATTCAGCAAGCAGGGCTTAGTTTTCAGGCCTGAGCTCGAGGAGAACCTCTGGTCCCCACTGTAAAGAAATTTGAGATGAAAGCTGCTAGTCATGTAACGGGTATGGTTATGAGTCAGCAGCTTCAACAGCTTCCCAAGGTTTTTGTTTTTACTTTAATATCAAAAGAACAGCATGAAATCCAGGTCCTACTCTCAGTTGTTCCCAGCAAGAGGAATAACTCATATTTCCAAGGAGCTGCTAGGTGAAAATTTCACCTGGACATGTGAGATCAGCTTTCACCAGCTCCTGTCTTGAAAGGAAGAGTGCTCTTATGGAGAGAGCAGAGGTCAATACTTAGGGTATCTGGTCTCAGCGCCATGACAAGAAGGTATGTGACCTTCGGCATGAGTCTCAGCATCCCAGGACTCAGCTCCTCCCTCTCAACTGAGACCTAAAACATGCCTTCACCATTTCACTCTAAATATTCTGTGAAAATGCTGTTGCACCCTATTACTCTGTAACTCTTAGGGGGAGGTGAAAATTGTGCTTGATTGCTGTTTTATGGAATGGGATATTAATTTACTCCTGAGTGGCCAATGCAAAAGAGAAAGTGAGTTCAGTGCAATAAATGTGGTGAGGGACTGAATTTGAGCAGCACTCTTTCTGTGCTTTGTGGGCTGCCTGACCTTCCACTGAAACCACGACATTTTTCATAGTCCAGCCAATACTTGAGGAAAAAAAAAAGAAAGCAGCAGAAGGTACCAGTTAGATTTGCCCGGTATGAGACAATATAAAAGCAATGAAACTTTGAGGACACAGGAGAGCCTGTTGCCATCTCTGCTGGTAGCAGTAATAATGCCTTGCATTTAGCAGTCACTGTAACAGCTGTCAGGGTTAGGCAGACATTGTAACTTATCCTCGGTGCTGCAGCGCTGCCACACAGCTCCACATAGGCCACTTTTGTTCATTTACGGCTCTTTCATGTAGACATACTGAAGAGTCTTTCTTTCAGTACAAAATAAAGATGATGTGTCTGTGATGGTTAATGCTCAGGAGAACCCTGTGAGACAGAGAACTGGGAATGGGCTGAGAAATCTGCAGGGCTTTGCCGAGTCCTGCAGGGGAACCAGGCTGCAGAGCTGAGCTGGATACCTCCTGTCTCCTGAGATTTCACCTCTGTTCCCTCAGACTTTGCTACCAAAACAGCTTTGCTTTGCTATCTGACCAGAGAGGAGGTCCCATTACACAGCTCATTTCATATCAGAAGAGCCTCAGGCTTAGCCTCAACACTAGAAAGGACAATCCTATAAAATGGTTTTGTCCAAAAATGGACTTTCAGCCAAACATGGCATATTTTCATCCCGACATACCTTCCTGGAAAATGGGTCAGCAGCCAGATAGAAAATTTGCCAATGGGAACAGTGATTTAGTATCATCAACAGAGGTGAAGACTACACGGGAACTCAGAATAAGCAGGTAAATTGGAAGAAAAAATTCACTGATGATAAGTGTAGGTAATGCCTCCTACAAAGCACAATAGAAAATTTGCATTTGGCACACTATTCCCTGTTACTGCCTGTGGCCAGGGGGAACTTCACTTAAAGAGCTGAAAAAAATTTCTCCATACCTGGTGCAGCAAGCCGAATAAATAAATAAAATACTAAGAAGGAGAAGGATGTGACAGAAAACCAGACTGAACATATTCTAGTAATGGGGTCTCTTTAATGTGAGTTAATGGCTGCCTTCAACTGGGTCATTGGTCTGTAGCAAATAACAGCTCTGCACAAAGCCAGCGGGTGTCAGATGTCTCTTTTTTCCTGTGTGAAAGGAGAAAGTCAGAAAGTCATTTATGTAGGGAGGTAGCTGGGAACAATAAGAGCCACCGTCCCTGCCAAGGGCTGATCCTGAGACAAATCTTTGGGCAGAGGTGGGATAACCCAGCTGCTACTGAATGGATGTGAGCACAGCTTGGCAAGCTCTAGGAGGGGGTGTGTGGCAGGGAAAGGAGCAAATGGTGAGCAAATCAGCAGAGATCCCTGTGGCTCAGAAAGGATTGGCAGGACAGACTCTTGCCAGCAACAGGACTTTTCACTGTTTGCTCCTGTTGTGTTTGGGGCTCAGCAGTCATGAGCATTCTTTGCAAATAAACAGGCTGTGTCAAGGGGCATACCTGGCTTGTGTCATCCATTGCTCTTCCTAAAGAAAAACATCCTTTAAAGCCTTAAATATTGATTTATCTCTCAGACCAAAGGGGAGGCTATTCACTGTATTTGCCAACATATCCTTATTGCTGAGGAACAGCAGTAATGGGTTCAGAAGAGGGCGTGGAGAAGAAATGAAATGACAAATAGCAGAAAAGTTTTGGTAGAGTTTGGAAAGTGTAGGTGTGTTTCATCTGCAAGTAAGGTGAGTAAATGAGGATTCAACAGGAGCATTCCTCTAAGGAGTGGAAGGGTAAGGGCAGCATAGCATGCACAATTCACATCCCTTAACACGAGGCAAAAAAAACCCTCAGTGAACAGAGAGAAATGGAAAAAAGGAAATTAAAAAAAACCCCAATGCCTCCATATGCAGCTACCTGGAAGATGCCTTACTATAGAAAACCACTGTGACCAAATACCTCGAGACCATCAAAATAGGACTCAAGAACTAGAAGAATAAAGGCATGCAGATGTCCAGCTTGTTTCTAAGCAGACAGAAGTCCATATATTTCCAGACATAAACAAAGCAGTCTGACAGAAATAATATATAACTACCTGTAACTTTTTTTTGTACTATCCTGAAAACACCTGGAACTGATCCATAGGTTAAGGAAGATGCGGGGTAGAAGTACTAGACATTATTATCACTAGATAATGATGAAGAAAGTATTATCTAGAAGAAGCTTTTGAATATGCAAACTAGGCTATGACTTGCATTAGCATAGCAGAATGTCTCTGAACACAGGGAACTTAAGGTAGAGGGACAGCATTTCAGAGGTACCTGAGCAAATAGACAGTCTTCTTGCATTTATGTACTCTGTTATTACAACTTGGGGCTGATCTTGAAGAATTCCTGACTTCCCTAATGTTTTCATTAGTTCCAAATACAAATAGGATGGATCCCTGAGAGTGATACTTAGCATGAGTGAAAGTGGCAGAACTAGATTCAACATACAGAGAAGAAAATTATTGAGCCATGTTTAACTGCTCAGGACACCTCTCACAGTTTGAGGTGTCTTTGATTTATTCTCCCACACCCACACGCCAGGCCTCTGGAACTGGAGAGCTGCTAACTGCACCTGAAAACAGCAACTCCTGTAAAGGAAGAAACTAAACACGCCTTGCTTTCGTGTGCAGGGGAAGCATTAACTCGACATCAACCAAGTCAATACTTTAAAAAACTTGCTGTTGCCATGATCAAAAGAAGTACATCTGTGCACATATCTGTATGTGTAGGAATGGAGCCCTACAGACCACGGGAGGTCTGTGTTGCACCACCTGTTCCAGCCAGGAGGCATTTTGGATGCCCCCTCCTTGTCCACACAGCACCAGAAAGCAGAGAGATCTTGGCACCAGCACATGCAGCTGTGTAAGAGCTGTGTAAGGGCTTTGCTGTGACAGACCCATGACAGCAGGACAGCATCCTTCCTTGTCCTTCTAATCCAAGCAGCAGAGCTCACTACAAGGAGCACTGATGGGAAGGGCAGGCTGCCTTTAGGTGACACTTCAGCATGGGGCAAAGCGTGCTCACCCTCACTGCAACCCTCTTGTCCAGCTACCTCAGACAGAGCCAGTCACTCCCCACAACCCCCAAAGCACACGTGAGGATGAAGCCCTGGGCCTGGAGGGTGGTGTCTCCCTCAGTGCAGCGGGCTGGGAGAGGGTCTGTCCCTGGCAGGAGTGACTCCCCAGCAGGACCTGCTCTAAGGTAGGGCTGGCCCGCAGAGCAAACTGCCAGCAAAGCCTCGTCCAGCAAGGAACTAATTTAGTCTCTTGTACAGTTGATGAATGAAGAATTTCCTCTTGGGACTAAATTACAGGCCTTGTCAGGGTTGCTCTTTCGTGATCTGTTATTTAGATGTAATTTTCCAACAGGGCTGGAACACATAGCCATGAGCTAGAATAGTATTTGCTGTGAACAGCTGCCACACACCATCCTTCACTTCCCACANTCCCTCCCTCCTGACACACATGCAAGACCCACTAGGCACGGCTTGCACTGCATCTGTTAGATCCTCGCTGAGGTCCTTAATTAAACCACAAGAATGGCATTTGCCCACCTTCCCTGTGCCCCTGTTGTACAAAGAGTCACATCTTGTTTGAACACGCTTAAAAACAGACAAGAAGGCTTTTTTCAGACTCTGATGATTACAACCCCGTGTCAATCTTTTCTCTCTTTGGCTTGTGATCCTCCTTTGGCTTTTTGAACTGCTGGAAGCTGTGTAAACACACTGCGTGTCAGTAAAGCTCTGCTGACCTAATGGCTGCTAAGTGCAAAGCATTCCCTTCAAACTCTCCGATCTCACCTGGTTTGAGATCATTAACGATGAGGTCTGAAAGCAAAGACAGAAGCATTCTAGTTGGCCATTACCTAATGAAGAAATGGCTGGGTAGGACTATTTAAAGGAGTTTTCTAACAGCCCAGTAATTGTTTTGAGCTGTAATCCCAGGATGTTCTCTCCAGTTAGGATACTGACTATTTTAATGCAGGGCAGTAAATCTGAATGCTAAGGGACCATGTTACAATAGACCCTTCTGGAAGTCCCTCTGCTAGATGTGCAGCAAAAATCCACAGAGCATGGAAGGAATCCAAGACTCAGGGCTCTGTTTTATCCACTTGCACACCCTCACGCCTTTCCTCCATGTGCTCAGAAGCAGCAAGCTGTCCAGCCTGCAGAACTGGAAGTCCTGTAGCATGGAGCTGGGATCCATTTTGTGTAAGTGACGATGACCAAATAGCCTGAAATAATTTTCCAGCGTAATGCTGGTGTGGAGCCTAAACAAATCAAGGAGCTGCTGACAGCAAATTATATAGTTTTAGAATAGCATAAAGGAGCTTGGAGGAGGAAAGGGTAGACCGAGTATCTTATTTTACAGTCTTCCTGATGATCCCTGGCACTTTGACACTACCCAAACATAAGTCCCATGTGATCACCTTGGCACCTGCAGGCCGGCTGTGCGTGGGCCCACACGTCTGGCTTGGTTCACATTCCCGGCCGCGCACGCTGAGCAAAGAGCCCGAGCACAAGCGCAAGGAGCTCCTGAGCAGAGACCCCGTGGGGGACCTGGAGGCTTGCGGGTGCCGGGTGGTTCTCCTATGGGGGAAATGGGTTTCCACTACAGCGGGTCCCCGCGCGTTCCTGACTCCGCGGTCCCGGCGGGGCTGTTCCCTCGGGGAACTTGTCGGCCGGACAGCCCATAGAAACAGCGCCATCTACTGACAGCGGCGGGCGCGGCCCGAGCGCTCCCGGGAGCGGGACGCGGGACGCGGGACGCGAGCGCATCCCACAGCTGCGCGTTCTGAGAGCAGAAATGTTCTACAGCGCCTCCCCACTGTTGAGTGCCACCCACTCCCGAGCCTCAACAACACGCGGTGTTGCGGTAATCTCCCTGCTAGAGAGCACCGGAATCCTAGTTCAAACTTACTCCTTTCCCTGCACATAAATCTCCTGCCAGCCCATTGATATTTTCTTAGATTTGTCTGTGATTTAAAAATATCTCCACAGTCCACGTGTTTGGCCTTGCAGAACATTTACCAGACCGGGGTGCAGAGCAAGGTCCTGTTTCCCTAAGTAACTGGAGAAACAAAAAAGGCAGATCTGGCTCCCAAAGGCCATCAGTCTGTTCTGACTGCGGTTGGCTTGTGAGCAGGACCCTGTGTGAGCAATTTTTATGGACATACAGGTGAGTTTGCTCCATGCTTCTTAATGCATTAAATAATGAATGACTTCACCTAAGCTACAGTTTTAGACTCCTGTGTCATGCTCGAAGACAGTGACTTGGTTTGCAGGACATTTTTTGTACGGTACAGTGTGATGGCAGAGGATTTAGTTCTGGGCCAGCTGTCCCAGCTACATCTCTTTGTGCCCATCACAAAGATGTCCCAGCTACATCTCTTTGTGCCCCTGGTCAGCAAGCTGACCCAGTGTTCCCACTGCCAGAGCTTTGGATGCTCAGTTAACTGATACACAAGCTTTTAGCAGTGGAAAGTCTGCACAAAAGAGACTTTTTATTTCAAATACATTCTAAGAGCACAAAATTCATTTGAAAGGTTTCTCCCAGTATCCACAGCTCCCCATGAGACAGCTCTGCCTTCTCTATAACCCCCAAAATATTCTCCACAAGTGAAGACCCAGGCAGGAAGTCTGCATTTCTACCTCACAAGGTCCCATAGTTTAGCTTTTGTGCATACTCTGCCCTAAAACCAACAGAAGCTCCCAGGGAAGGCTCAGAGAACAGCCTGGCAGGTTTGTGTTGAGCCCTGGCACCCACAAAGCCCCAGTCATGCAGCTAGACTTCTTGTTTGGGAACAACACCTGCCTTTGCACAGCCTCCTCCCCATGAAATTTGTATTTCCAGAATTTCCTTGTTCCCAAGTCCTCAGGAGCACACCTGCTCACTGTGAGGGATGTCTGGTTGCACTCCTTGAAATGAAACGCTCCAAGAAGTGGATGATGTTGGGTTCCGTAAATGTTGATTCCTGTTGTGATCTTTGTACACGGGTGCCAAAACAGATGGTGCAGGGCTGCTCACCCTGGCCAGGGGAAGGAGCAGCTACAGACACTGACAATCCCATCCCTGCCTGCTGAGGAAGAGAGGAGTCATTCCATTTTTCACACAGTTTCTTTGCCACCACCTCCCTCTCTCATCTTACTTTCCCACAGCTCCTGTCCAGCATGAGATCACTGTGAGGAGATGAGGAATAAGCATTTTGGAAGAGCCTCAGCCAGCGCTGGAGGATTGCTATTGCTTCTTCATTTCATGCTTGTGGCCTGAAATTTCCAGTATCAGCTTGTGGTGACCACAGCCAGGAGAGTCTGTGTGCCCCCTGAATCTCAGGATTAAAAAAAAAAAAAAAAAATAAAAAAAAAAAAAGCAGCAACATAGAATCATGGAAAGGTCTTGAAGACCATCTGGATCCAACTCCCCTGCCACAGCCAGGGACACCTTCCACTATCCTAGGTTGCTCCAAGCCCTGTCCAAGCTGGCCTTGAACACTTCCAGGGATGGAGCAGCCTCAGCTTCTCTGGGCAATCTGCCAGGGCCTCACCACCCTCGCATGGAAGAATTTCTTCTTAATCTGAACCTGCCCTCTGTGGGTTTGAAGCTATTGGCCCTTGTTAAAAGTCCCTCTCCAGCTCTTTTGCATCCCCTTTAGGCACTGGAAGGCTGACCACTCATCACAATGTCAGAAATAATGCCAGGACTGAAATGTCCAGCGGGTATATGCCCTAAGCCAATTGATGTATCATTAAAGATCACTTGGTCACTAATGTGGGGAAATAAACCCCTGAGATTGTTTTAAGTCCTCCTGGCAGAAAACAGCCTGGTCTCTTACCTTCCCCACCCAAAAGAAAAAAAACCCAATGTGTTTTTGACAAAGGTGAGAATGTTCTCTGAATCTCTGTGGCACCTCTCCCTGCTGCCACCTCTGAATGCCTGGGAGAGGAGGAGTGACTGTCCCTCTTGGCACAGAGGCACTGAGGGATGCCTGAACTCAGAGAATAACAGTGAGGAATTGCTTGAGCCTTTGCCTCCTCAGCCATGTCCCTACTTCTCAGGGCTCCACTATGAATTTCACAGAGTTGCTGGTGCTTCCCAGCATGACCCATAGGATGATCTCCTGCTTTACCTCACACTCACTTTTTTTCACTCTGGTCTTAGTGGCATTTGAAGGTACTTGAGCAACTTGGAAACCAAAAGTCAGTGAAAAACTTGCCCGAAGCCAGGGCTATTTTTGTGCAATTCCACCACTTTTTGGGTAGTCTCTGAGCCAACACATGCCTGCTAAGAGCCCTGGAAATCCTGCTCCAAGGGCTTGAGAGCAGCTTTGATTCTTCCCATTAATGGTCTCTTCGAGCTACACCCTCCAGCTACCACCTCTCTTGTAGGCATAAACCCTGACATTCAGCATTTAGCGCTCCTTCATTTACATAGGGGGGATGTTCTTGCTCTTCCCCCTCTCCCTCAGCTAATAAGTCTCTGGTGATTTTATCTCCATTTTTGTCTGCTGCAAACCCCTGGGTCCTTGCTGTATTTCCCCAGACAGCAGCGCTGCTATCAGTGCCAAGTATTTCAAGCTGTCAGGACATTACTGAACCGAAATTCCTTGAAGCCACTGACTGGTAGCCTAAAGGTGAAGCATTTAACTATACTGCATTGGGGTTAACGACTCTGATGGCCCCTGCATTAGCTTATTACTGGTGGCCATTTGCTGCTGGTGGCAGTGTGGGGACATCACAGTGTCCATCCTGGAGCAGCTCCACCTTCCAGCTCCTGCCCCTCACCATGACTTGCCATCTCACTCCGGATTCCTTAGGATTTTCCTGAAAATGTGATCTGTGTTGCATTTTTTCATACTTCTCAGTTTGTGCCTAGTAGGAGAAGGGGTGGGGTCAGGTCTGTTTTTAGCGTATTTTTCCTTTGGTTTTTAAAGTTTATTTAAACTGACTCACATTTAATTGTCCTAAGGTAAACAGATGAATCACCCGGGGGGGATACACCTCCAAAGGTCAGGGTTTAAAGCAAGTTTTTTTACTTTCTTTCTTTTCCTTGGGCTTAAATAAGGAAAACTGAGTTGGTTGGAAAATAAAACTATTTTATGTGGGAGTTCAGCAGACAGTGACTCAGATTTTTTAGTTTCCGGAACTTTTTACTTTTATATAAGTAAGACCCTTGATAAACAGGTATTGGGCCCACACCTGTCATGGAAAGAGCAGCAGGAGTTCAGCACAGTGTGGTAACAGGCTCTCTTGTTCTGCCACTGAAATTAGCTGCTTGGCTACAGGGAGATTCTTGATAACTCCTAATTTGAGCCCTTCAGACCAAGTGTGCTGCAGGGCCCCTTTTTTTCCCCTTTTGGAAAGATCATAATCAGCCAATGAGATTTTGTTATTTAAAAAAAAAAAAAAAA
This sequence comes from Peucedramus taeniatus, assembly GCA_013400575.1. NCBI lineage: Eukaryota > Metazoa > Chordata > Aves > Passeriformes > Fringillidae > Peucedramus > Peucedramus taeniatus. The sequence goes on along the minus strand of WBNO01008564.1, from coordinate 186,958 downwards.
AAAGAACCCAAAAAAACAGAAGAAGAAAAGAGCCACAAGTTAAATTTTGCTTCTGGAAAATGTTGTCCCTTGAAATCTCTCGACAACTCGCTACTTGAATTTTTCTCTCCTATTAAAACCCATTCCCAGTAAAGGGTTGCTATTTCCAACCCCACTTGTCTGTGTGGGATGTGTCTCCTGCTCTGTGTTGATAGTGTTAGCTGCAGAGCTGCTGGCTGGTGTGGGGTGAAGTTGTCAGAAAACAGACTGTACATTTGCATTTCCCAACATTTCCACTTTGATCTGGTTTTGGGCTCGGAGATATCTCAGGTCCTGCTAACAGCACCTGTAGCCGTGCATGGAACACCTTGCTCAGTTGAGTTTTTGTGTTGATCCCTTCCCTCCTGTCAGTAACAGAGAAAAAAAAGACACCAGAGAAAAGCTTCAGAAACACAAGGCTGTAGAAGTCACACCACAGGAAGAGTGTGGAGAAAAGAGATATTTGCAGCTTTCCTTCACCAAGGCAGACAGCTTGAGGACCATCACACGATCTGGTCAGAGATCGCTAGCAGAAAGGACAAACTGAGGATTTCTGAGCCCCCATCCGGCTCTAGGATCAGTAACAAGACTCTGGCTGTGCTCACTAGATCATGAGTCCATCATTTCCTAGTAGAACATGAGGGATACCTGCTTCCCTCTTGTTCTACATCAAAAGAGAGGTCCCCAAAGTTCCTCTAATTTTGGGAACTGAGGTGCATCACTCTGCCAGCATGGGCAGGCAGTTGGATACAGAGGGTTTTCCTACAAGTTCCTGATTTGCAAGTGCTTTGAACTTCCCTGTCTGTAAAATACGGAGGGTAACAATACTTCCACTAGGTACCTCTGAGATATTCAACTACCATGGTCATGTTTTGATTGGATACATTTCTCCATGCAAAAATATAAGGAAATTTCACTGCATTTCTCTTGATAAATTTTAGGGTTCTGAAATTGAAAACAAAAGGGAAAAAATCCACATTTCTAAATAATCCAAAATATTAATTTAAATGGAAAGATGTTTATCAGAAATTTGCATAACCAATATTATTTTCTTTCGCTTTTTTAATGACCAGCTCTTTCCTCTGGCTTGCTAGGAATATTTAAATGTGAACTGATAGAGCAGAGACTTTGTGAAAAAGAAGCAGGAGTAACCCAAAGAGCAACTCATGCTTCGTTTTGGTGACATTTGGTGAATGAGAGATTAAAACAATGATTGGAAGAACCCATTCCTGCTTTTCGTTACCATTTACGTTGCAGTGTAACCTAATGGGCAATATTCCAGTACTGAATAACCAAAAGTTTTCCCCAATTTGACCTAAGAATGATATAGTGAACTTGAGGGCTACCTCACTCAAACATTTAGTTTGTCAGGTCTCGGAGCACCCACAAACACTGGATGAGTCCAGGAGACTGGACCTTTGGTGTGGTCCAGTCTGACCATTCATGTGCTCTTTTGTCCCTTTTTACTCACCCTGAATGCCTGGAGCACTTTCAATAGTCTTCTGATATATGTTATGGAATAATTTATGCTCATATGAAATATAGATGTAATAAGCTGTGCATGTATGGAAAATCTCTGAAAGTTTTAAACCCACAAGCAGCCGCTGGGGAAAGATTGCTTCACAGAATTATGAAACCGCAGATGGCAGCGGAGGGGAAACCTAATTAAGAAACTAAAAGAAGTGGCTCCAGCGGAGATGAATCCTTTCCTGGGACAGATCGGGAACACCCGGGCGATGATCATTCGGATAAGTATCCACGATCGAGATAACCAGGCTCGTTAGACCCTCGCATCTGAATGCCAGGTTCCTGTAACTTGGCATCTGCATTCATCACTTCTCAGAAACGGCTCTGTCCAGTCCAGCATGGAGAAAAGGAAACCTCATGAATACGTGAAGCAACAAAGGAATAGGAGAACCTCTGCCTGAGGCGAAAAAAACTGTACAAAAACCTACCCGATGGAGGCAGCATTGGTGAACAGAGGGGGTTCTGACGAGATAGAGGTCAAACCACAGTTCACCCAGTGCTGATCCTGGGCTCGACGCTGTCTCTTTGATTGTGGCTATCAGAGACTGTATCTTGGTCACGAAAAAAAATCTCTAATTTTTGATTATTAATTCGGCTGTATAATTTTATTACTCATAACAGTCTAATCTCAGAAAATATTACTTTTTAAATTAGTTTATAAATGCAGAGATTAGGAATCCAGTTTAGCAAGCAAGGTTTGAAGCTATAGTTCCCAAACCCCCAGGGGTTCATTTACCCATTGTCCCCGGCTTTCACAAAAGCCAGGTTTGGGCAGGTCCAGGTACCTACAGACAGTGACAGGGGTGGAAACTCTAAGCAATAGTTGCTTGGAATGCTCTACAGAGACAAACAGTATTTAGTACTGAATCCACAAACCACTCTCTGGCTGTTATTGAAGCCCAGCTGCTGCTTCCCTGGGGAAAAAAACCCACCATTTCCATATTTCATCCTCATGTCCTTTTGGGTTGCTCAAAGCAACCCCCAAAGCCACCATGTCTCACACCTGAAAGGAATCTCTTGGTTCCAGACCCACTAAATATCCCCCACAAAATCTGTTCCTGTTTGTTTTGCACTTGTTTGCTGTCTCAAACTATCTTAACCAGAACCATGGGAGGCCCTGGCTTTCCTTACTCAGAAAAGCCCAGTATTCACAGGAACACCTTCTCCTTGTCATGCTGCCATTCCCAGTCTCCAGAGGAAACGCAAGCCTACGGCCAAGTTCTTTCAGCATTTTGGAAATCAAAGGGAACACTCTCAACACGGGGTCTGTTTGTATTTACACGGAAGTTCCCGCAGCCTCTGTGGGCTTTTCCCTCTTGTTCTCACTCTTTTCTTTCCAGCAGCGGCTGTGCATTTGGGAACACCGAGCTGCTCTGTATATTTCTTTAGTTCTGCCTCTATTAGCAGCTTCCGTCTGCCCTTCCAGCCCTGAGCCCAGGAACCTGGCAGCAAGGAGATCAAACAAACACAGCTGCTCCCGCGTCCCTCCCGCTCGCCACTCCCTGAGCCCATGGCGGCCGCCATGCAGGTGGAAGTGGATGGCTTTGAGGTCGAGGTGTAAATACCCATAATTAGCCATGAATTACATTTAATACCCGTGACAGGCTCTGGTGGGAAACAGGTGGGGCAGACAGCTCAAAGATGCACACTGGAAAAAATTCTCCATACTCGACTTGATTTTGAGCCTATGGAAGCGCATGGAAAGAATCCCCCAGGGTTGTGATGGGCTTTGGACCAGGGTTCCATGCAAAACCTATAGGAAAAGCTGCATATACAGGGTGGATTGGCAATTTTAGCAGCCTCCCCCTTGACAGGGAGAGTTAAAGGAGAAAGCATGGAGGAAATCAAAACAGAGGAGAAGAGGAAGAAGAGGAAGAAGAGGAAGAAGAGGAAGAAGAGGAAGAGGAAGAAGAAGAAGAAGAAGGAGAAGGAGAAGGAGAAGGAGAAGGAGAAGGAGGAGAAGGAGAAGGAGAAGGAGAAGAAGAAGAAGAAGAAGAAGAAGAAGAAGAAGAAGAAGAAGAAGAAGAAGAAGAAGAAGAAGAAGAAGAAGAAGAAGAAGAAGAAGAAGAAGAAGAAGAAGAAGAATCGAAACAACTGGAGGGCAGGGGGGAAAGCAGAGGAATGGTAATTTATATCTCCATTTCAAAGATACTCATATGCTCTATTCTGACACACCTTGCAGAGAGCAACAGAACAGCATGGGCTGCCAGTAATAAATGTTATAGTGCTCACATTCTGAGTTCTTCTTTTCTCGTTTTTCTGGAGAGTTATTTCAGATATTTCTTTCAATCTGACCTTTAAGCTGCTTGGAAAATTTACTGAGTGCCTCAAGTGCAATCATTTTTGCAAACCTGATGTGTAGCATTAGCTATAGGAGAGTGTTCCAGTGATGTGCAAATAGGCCAAGGCCAAAAGTGAACCAATAAGGTAACCAAACAGGAATGTAAACTGAATGGAGTCCTTTATGCTAAGGTGAAGGGTGCATTTTTTTTCCAGAATTATGAAATATTGAAAAGCTTGTGTCAGAGCCCCCTACTCAAAACCTTTTGATAAGCAGAGATGTTTTTAAAGCTACTCAAACTTCAGAACATTTGTCCTTGCACCTCTAAAAATGTTGCTCTTGGAACCTCACCTGTAAGTACAAATATAGGGTTGGAAAACATTACTGTAACACACAAAATCTACAGTAAACCTTGAATTTATGTTTGTGTGATATGGTTTCAGACTCACCAATGTTGTCATATCTACCTGATTTTGGTGGGGGTTTTGTGCTACTCTGTCCCTAATCTTCTGCCTTTCCACACTCCTATGGCATATGTGGGGGCAAATACTCACCTGATGAAGGTTTACTTTCTGCTTTTAATACATACTGAAAATCTAACCAAATCTCCTTAATGGAAACTGAACAGCAGCCACGGAGACCCACACTCACAGGTTTGCCTCAGCAATATTCCAGGCTGAGTTTACAATTTTTCTTTCCAACATGACTCATACCTGTGAATTTATTTCTCATTTTTCATGACCGGAGTGCCATGTTTTTCACTTAACAGTCAGGCAAATCCTTCCTGGAAGTTTGTGTTGATATTTTAAATCCCTTTGATTTCTTTCATTCTGACACTTAACAGTTACAGTGATTCAATCAAGAAATAGAAGCAACACCCAGTGACCCAAACAACTCAAAATATATCACTGGCACCAGAGACTCAGAAGAAACAAGAAGGAATGCATGGAGTGAAACACTTTTTCCCCCTTCTCATTTAAAATGATCCAGTAATTTCAAGGTGATGCCAAAAAATGGGAAAATGAAAGTCTAGTCAGAAGAAGTTCTGAAACTAGAAGGCTGAATAATTTGATGAAGTATTTATAACCAGTCCTCTCTGCTGTAGTGTTTTGCTTGTCCCTATGGAAAAACACCAAAGCAAAAACAAGTTAAAGCCATATCACACCCTCCTGCAACTGTTCCACTCCACAGATACCTGTCTCCAGTCATAAATGAAGACCCTTGTGTGTTCCAGCAAGTCCCACTCACTGAGAACATCTAATTCCCATTAAAAAGCTAATTTCAGACATATGTGGTTAAATGTGTTGCTTAACTGTGGTCAAGGTGCATCCATTTAATTCCATTTTAATATTGAGGTTTTTCTGCTAAGTAGGTCAGTGCCAGAGATGCCAAAGTCTTCCCTGGTTTGCAAAATATTCCACCCATTTCTGGCGGAGCCTGCAGCACCTACATCTGGACTGTGGCTCGCAGTGAATGAACAGCTCAGCACAGCCCAGTGAATGCAGAGCTAACCTGAGCAGTGAGACTCTGGCTGTAACCTGGGAGCTATTTACGCCTCCCATGAGGCACAAAACTCCTGGCCTAGCATTGCCAAAGGCTGAGTCCCAGTCTCCCTGCACCTGGAGCTGCTCTCCTTCGTGGTCACTGGAGAGGCAGCGCTGGGCATCTGCCCCACTGAGAAATTGCACTTCAGGGAAACTGGCCTGGCCAGTGGCAGGGATGTGAAAACAAGCAGTTGCTGAAAGGCATCAACACTGCATTAACACCAAAGAAAGAGCTGAAGATTTCCATGACCAACCTTCTCATGGCTTTTAGTCATACCCTGAGCTAGGGAACAGAGACACTTGGGATAATTAAAGCAAAAAGGTCTTTTTGAACCTTAAAAGATTTGAGTTTGGCTGAACTGGAATTTTAGACAAAGGTTCACATGGGTTTTTATTTCCCCCAAGCCAGTTTATCTGCCTTTCCTTTTCAGACAGGCTTGGATTGTAATCCTCAATACCTGTGAAGTTATTTATGCTAGTTTGTTTGTTTGTTTGTTTCCAATTAACTTTTAATCCATTTTTGGGTCTGAGCAGGATATTTATTTTTCAAAATGCTGGGTGTAACCATTTATATAAACAAATTTGCCTCACTCATTTTTTCTCCTTTTGATGTTGATTTCCATTATTTTTAGCCCCATGTGGGATGGGAGACTTTCCTACATGTCCTGGTAACTCTGCATGAGAATAGTTACCAGTGACCTCAATTCCCATTTAACAAGAGATTAATTGATCACCCTGAAAAGTTTAGCCACAATTAGATTATAATGATTTATTTTAAACCAGATGAGAACATCTGCAGAGCATGACCACTTTTATCTATTTGTGCCTATATTTTGCATTTCATTAGAAACTCCAAATCTTCAATGTTTCAGCCTGAATGGATCATGGCTTGAGTGTACATGGGTTTTTTTGGGTTTTCACTAATCTTTACCTCGAAATTTTTAATGAAACACTGTCATTTTCTACAGGAAAATCACAACAACAGCAGTAACAAATAATATCTCATTTTTCAACCTGCTGTGTTTTGTACACAACTTTCTAGCCCATCAAACATGGGCTTGAAATATGGAGGAAAAACCCACAAGCTGCCTGGTTTTTTTTTGAGTATCTCCATTATCTTATGCTGGGAGTTTGGTCCATTGATCCTCATAACTGCACTACAAGTCACTGACTGCATTAAGGAACAGATTTGTTAAGACAGAAAAAAAAGAAAATTAATCAGGCAGGTCAGTTTCTTTAAATGACCATAAATTCAGTAACCCTGGGTGTAGATTCCCCCTGGCTTTTATGCAAGCAAACTGTCAGAAGGGCAAGGAATGAAGGGCAGGAAAAAAATTGGTCCTTTTTTGGAGTGATTTCAGGTTTTCTCCATTTCAGACTGCTGGAGGTGAGACAAAAGGTGCAGGAGGGGGTGTAAAGGCTTGATCTGAATTCAGAGCAGGCAGCAGAGCTGTGGGTGCACAGTGAAAAGGAAGCCTTAAGAACCCTTTCCTTACAGTGGTGTTTAAGAGCTCACATAACTCTCAGCCAGCCTTTACTCCAGGAAATCTAGGGACAGAAGAAAGTCCCATGAGGTCTGCAGTAAAAGCTGGAGGTCTGATCCTCTACTGGGATGAAGAACAGGAAGAAATCCTTCTGTAACCTCACAGCAAACCACTCCATGGGCCACTTCCAACCCTCTGAGGAGACCCTGCCTCAATGGCACAAGTGAGACCCATTTATTTAGTGGATAAAATTGTACATGAGTTGTACAAAGTGACTGGAGATTTACACACACAGGGAAGGCAGCAGAGATTAATTACTACTGCGTCAGAACTTCATAAATGCAAGGCAGCACAGGAGCCCTGAGTTTCATTATTTCTCTCTATTTACTCACTGGCTGGCTTTTTAATACCAATTAAGAGGCAAAAAGAAATTAAATTTAAAAAATGAATGTAAAAATATTGGAAATAGAGACACATACACTTTCAGCTACCCAGAGACCTCTTTTCCATGATAAGCAGTCCCAGGCCACAGCAGAGCTGACTCTAATTCAGACTGAGCATTTTCTTCAGCTGAAGGATGACTTGCCCCACCTGCAAGCAAATATTTGGTCTCCAAAGATGAAGGGTGGCTTGCAGATTTGCTCAGCTCTGCTGTGATACAGATGACAAAGCCTCAACTCCGGGAAACAAAGCTTCAGTGTAGTCAAACCAGAAGGGATGCTGAGTCCCTAAAAACTCTGCCTTTCTTTGAATGTTACAGTGGTATATGGGTATCATTTCCCCAAAAGCACTGACACAGTGCTCTTCTACCCATGGGAAGGAAGAAGGCTCCATGTCTGTTCCACAGTGAAGCAGATGGCTTTAGCTTTTACAAAGGCACTCAAACCCAGGTCTAGTCCTCCCACAGAAAGAAAAGCAGAACAGCAGGAGAGCTAAAACCAGCACATACAACATTGTTCTCATCCAGATTTGTCGAGGTCCTTCATATCGAAGACTAAAACCAACAACTTTTCATCACTCACAGGTACAGGCCTCTGTTTGCCCCCCATTCTCTGCTGGCTGGGTTTGCAGGCATGGAGTGCTGGCCTGGAACACGTTTGGCACTCCATCATGGCCTGGTCATGCATGCCAATCCCCCTCCTTCCCTTCTGGAACACAAAAGGGACAACACACTGATGAATGTACAAGTCATGTCTACTCCATTCCTCCTCCGGAGTGCTGAAGCAGATATCTTCTGGGGGAGAGAATGAGATCTACAGATTCCAAGTCCTCAAATCCCTAGGCTTTAAAAGGACAATAGTTCCGGCTTGCAGCACTCAGGGAATTCAATAGTTGTGGTTAAGAAGGGAGGAGTGCAATGTGTCCGTTTATTTGCTTTCTGGCTACTTGAATGGCTCTGCCATTTTCCCAAGGGTTGAAAGGACGATGCTATCATAAAGCTGACTGTGAAGGCATACAAATTTCATATGCACTGGGGAATGAAAGATTTCCTTCCAAACATTAGGTGCATTTCCAAACTCTCCACTTCTCCTGAGTGCGGTCAGGAAACCTCGTAAGAGTCAGCTCCACTTTAAATGGTCTGAATCCAGTTGGGCCACAAACACCATGAGAAGAAAGTTTCTCATGCCACAATGAAGAATTTTTCCCATGTAGACAAGGCCTTAATTAATCTTTAAAGTGTTCCAGTTTTAATTTTAGGTCACAGTTGGGGCTGGTTCTTACCATGGCTCTTGTCCAGCAAAGCTCTTAAGCACATGCCTAATTCTAAGCATTTAAAGTAGCCTCGTTAACTTCTATGGGATTGCTCACATGCTCAAAACTATGCAGATGTTTAAACTCCTGCTGGATCGGGGCCTGCCTCCAAACCTGACTGTCCTGGAGTCACAACAACAACACGGTGTAAGAGAAATGCTCCCAAACCGACCTTCAAAGTCCTGTCTGAAGCCATACTGGAAGGGCCAGACAGCTGGCAGGCTTTGCAATAGTTTCTTCCCCACAGTATAAATTACCTCTGATTTGCTTAATGACTGTTTGGAATCAGGATGTCTCAGCCCTGCTAATACAATGCCCCATGGGCAATAATCCTTTTTTTTTTGAGAAGAGTCATAGGCAAAGCACATTTTCAGCAGAATAAACCACTTCACACAGCTGTAGGTGAGCTATGTGCTGTGTAAGTACCCTGGCCCCCATGAAGATCCCAAAGCAAATTGGTACATGCTTTTAAGGAGTGTAGTTTATTTCTCAGAAAAAAACCAACATTTCTTAATGAGGACGTATCGGCCAAAACATTGATTAACTGTGGCTTTTAACAGCTTATTCAAAGAGGTATGAATTTAATCAGCCCCCATCAAAGTAAGAAGAATTAGCATTAAGCTGGTTTATAGCTCAATTCTCTTGGCTGGAGGACAAAATGAAAGAAATAATTTTTAAAGGGAATGATTAGAAAGGTGATTAAGTGATACCGCCATGTTTTCTTGGGATTCAAATATAAATTTTATTTTAAAACTCAGAAATAAGGAAAAGGCAACTGGAGAAATGCTGAAAGCCCTGATTTGTCATGTTGGCATTGCTGTAACCCTCATTGTGTGACCTGGGCTACATTAAAGACCAAGTAATGTGAAGTTCAGATGGAATCCTCTTTGCTTAGAGGTCTGCCCAGTGATGTGCAAGAGATGCCAGATAGCTGATTTCAAAATCCCCTTTTTCTCACATGCACAAAGCTTCCTTTCCCATTTCTGTAGACGAACAAAGTTGCCTGTCCCAACATTCCTGCCGTGTGAAATATGAATCATCTACACTGGCAAGGATGGGACCAAACCCAAAATCTAAATAAGGTGCATTTTTTTAATTAGTGTTCTTTCTTGAAATAGATTTGGAGTTTTTAGCCACTGAAGCTTTCTAAACCAAAAAACAGATTTTAAAGGAAGTCTGAGAAACTGGAGAGTTCTGAGTAGGAGTTCTTTCCCATTCTGAAGTGCTATTCCCGAGGATCTGCTGAAGGCTGAAGGGCTGACCATCTTCATGGAAGCTGATGGACATCAATGGCTCTCATTTTAGAGAATAACTTCCTGCCAGTTGCCCTGACTTCCAGCTAAGGCCTCAAAACACAGCAAGTTGCTGCCCCATTTCCTTCTCTAGGCTTCTCTGAATGCCCCTCCAAAGCTATCTGCTGTTAAACTGTGAAGCCTCCTGATATTCCTGGCACCTTCCTGAGACTGCACAGCACCAGCAGAGCTTTTCCTGATGAATCACAGCATGCCCAAGATGTGCACACAATAAAATCCAAGTGCATGCATCTTGGAATCTGGAATAGTTTTTCTGATGTGAATAGTATTTGTTCTTCTTTGTGTCTGTCCCTTTAGCCTCAGATCAACTTGGGGAAAAGTGTTTCAAAAAGCAGTGGCAGAAATGCTGCTAAGAGAGGTTCTAAATAAAAACAGTGCTCTCAAACACAGCAGGCGTCAGGGAACAACAAGTGGGAAAGAGAAATCCAGGGGAGTAGAGATGCTCCAAAACACCGCAGTTAAAATAGGAGAGGATCTGGAGTCTAGGACTGCAGAGAGAAGAGGAAATACCTAAAGTATTTCTGGGAAAACAGCCACTGGAACCAAAGTGTTTCCACTTTCAGGGGCCCCCAGGGCTGGTGGAACATGCTCACATGGTGCTAAGTGAAACCTGGAGCTTTTCAGGACAACTGATAGGCTGAACCCTGGAAAAAGGAACTGGAAGAGAAACAGGTCCTGTTCTCAAATTATTTATGGTTATTACTATATATGCCTAATTGAGACAGCCACGTGATCCCAGATGAAGGAAAAGCATCTGCAGATCTCCTTACCAGGACTAGAAAACCACCATGGCTATTTATTTAATTCTTCTCATCTCCAATGAAATATAAATACTGTGACTTCCAAGAACACATGTGGAGGTCCTCCGTCTTGGAGGACCAATAAAGGTAACCAGTCTGATGGTTTATCAGGACTCACCAGATGGTTTGATGTGGAATTGGCTTCTTCCAGCCTCTCCAGCCTCAGGCAGACGACAGGGATGCTGTGACCAAAAAGTCAGAGAGTTACATACTGTCCTCCCAGCAATACCAAGTAATGCAGAACGGCTTTGGTGAGCAAATCCCCAGCTGTGCATGGAAGAACCCACATTGCGAAAGGGGACACTGAGGGGCATCAGTGCAAAAGCTGAGGTAGTGAAGGGATGTGGTGAAGCTCTGACAAAAGAAGCTGCACAGCTGCAGCAGTGCTTGAGCTAATTATTCCTAATTAGGGTAGGCATGGAGCCACATTGTAGTGCATTTTAAGCACTACAGGAATTAAGGAAGCACTAAGGAATTAAGCAAATGGTCCTGCACAGGCCCATGAGGTGCCAGGTACATCTGGCTGGTTTTGGGTCAAGCAAAATAGAGTAACCTTCTTTCAGCTGGTGCTGTGCAGCTTGGAGTTAATTGTATAGGGGGAGCTTGTCTCTAGTAAGTGGTCAACAAGCAAAAATGAAGGGATGCATGTTAAAAACTCCAATCGGCAGCTGTGAACTACAGAACCACAATTCCACCCCCATCTGGGACTCCCACTGTCTATTAGGTCATGTGGAAGCCCTTGTTGGAATTACAGCCCCCTAATTCAACACTTGCCCAGCTTTACTCTGTTATTATCATATTACTGCTATTTTTATATTATCTGTAGATCAGCATTTGGGTGCTATGCCCTTATACCCCCGGCAGCTGCTTCAAGCCATGACAAAATCAGCTGTTGCCTTTGCAATGGTTGCTACCTCTTCCTCCTCCCCTTCTTCCAGGAGCAATGGAAATGCATCCCCTGCCTAACACCTACCCCAGTCTCTTTCAGCACTCTCACGTGTTAGTTTTCTCACTCTTTAGTCCTCCACCAGGAGCAGAGCTTGTCTTCTGGGAGCTTCCTGTTTATCTCAAACCAAGGGAGATACCAGAGTGGTAAATGGGTGTCCTGGATACATTTGCACAGTTTATCTCTTTCCACATGTAAATATTCATGAGGCAATTCCTAACCTCATGGAAGCTACTGATAAATATCCCCCTGCCACGCTGTGAGATCTGAAGATGTGGTGCTCTCCTGGCAGCTCCTCAGCCCAGGTATTTGAAGGCTAATCCATCCCCACAGGGCCATGACCACAAGGCAACACCCACAGCCAGAGGAATATTCTATAAGATCTTCAGCACTGGGTGTTATTGGCAGTGATAGCTGGAAGAGTGATTTATAACATGAAATACTGCATTTACCAGTTGCTTTTATGTATATGTATGTATATTTACATATATATATATATTTACACACATACATATTTACATATGTACACACATATATATGGCATACAAAGTGATATTAGTTGGTTGAATCCACTTGACACTTTAATATTGCAATAATGAGTCAACAATAATGTACCAAAACATGTAGCTAGTTAAGCAATTCCCATCATTACTTTTCATAGAATGGGAATTTGTAATGTCTGCTTCAGGTTTTCTCCCACAAGAGAAATATTTTATGATTGTTGTGGGTTTCATTTGTTTTTTTGGCTTCTGAAAAGTGGCTCATTTCAGCTGATTTTTAAAATTTAATCTAGGATCCTAGTAGCATGAAGTCACGGTTTGGGTTTTGTGACATAAAAAAATCACTGAGGTCAAAAAGTTTTTCTTTACCATTTTATATAATTCATTTTCCTCTATTAAAAATGAAAATTTTATGTGAATAAATAATACAGCCAGTATCTTTTAGATATTGTATTAAAACAGTATGATTAAATCCTTGGAGAAAATGCTTCACACCAACCACCAAAGGATGTGTGAAGCACGTAGCAGAAGTAAGAAAAGCTTTGTGGCTTCTTCCCTTGCATGGATGTGGCTCTCCAGTGCAGACTAATCCTATAATTTTGGAGGAGGAATTTCCATGGTAATTTTCCATGGGAATCTTTATCTCCTCTGAGGTTCTGCAGACATGTTGTCTGGTGCTTTAGGGTGCAAAGATGGGAGCAGGAAAAGATTGTTGCAGAAGAACCACAGGACCATCGATGGTATCATCCTAATGTCCCGAGGGTCCAAGTCCTGGCCTTTCAATCTGAAAGGGATTTTCCTCTGCACAAGCCTTACTAATCAAGCAGGCACCAAGCAGCCATAGCAAATGACTTCAGCAGTCAGCTCCTGGGAGTCTGGGCTGGGCACAGGGGCAGTAGGGGCTCAGCTGCCAAAAAGGCCTCATTTTCCAACTATGTCGTGCACCTGGGATTGCTGACAATGAAGAATTACATTGTTCAGACACTAAGGATGAGTGTCTAAGACACTAAGGATAAGCTGGAGGACACTGCTGCTGGCAGGGGCCTAAGGGGAAGCTGCACAGGAAAGCCCTGCAGCAGCATAAGAAGAGACAGGAGAGGCCCTAAAAGAGATGCAGAGAATGACCCCCAACCCCTGAGGGACCATTTGAATTGGATAAACACATAGTTCTTTCTGAAGAACAAGAAAAAATCTATACCAATTATCACCATGCTGGTAATTCCTAAGCAAATGCACGGTGACAGCCAAGAAGGTTTATCCTTGTTCTGCTCACAGTTTTTGTCTGAAGGTAAGCCTATGTTCTAACACCAGCACCATTGCTTTAGTCGCCTTCTGTAACCAGATGATTACATCTACAATTCAGTTTTCCCAAAGCAACTATTTCCCCCAAATGTTAAAATCTTATTTTAAGGAGTCTGATTGTCACTCCATAATCTTTCAGCACTTCCTAACAGCTAAGACTGTTTTCCCTTGGGAAAATGCTCACTTGAACTCTTTCCCTTTCCTCTAAGCTTCTGTCCTTCAATCCTGAGAGCCAGCGAGATGCCCAAGCTTTGGGCACCATTCCTGGTGATCTCCTGGGCATGGTCACCATGGCCCTTCACAATAGATGTGCTTATATGGCCACTTTTCTGTATGAGAGCAGAAATGGAGGAGGATCAGAGCTGGACCAGCAGCCAGACATGCACCACTCAGTGGGTTTTTCATAACACCAAACACTGAGCAGTAGAAAATTGCTAAAAACTCAAGCAACAGAATTATGAACTCTAAGACTGACACCTTTTACAACCACTCCCCATTTACCTGCCTTCATTTGCTTAATTTATTTTAGTCAAGGCCTTCATAATGCATGAAGAACTCAAAAATATAATTGCAGTTAAATAATATGCAAGTAAAACCATACTTCAAGGGTATAAGCCATCAGATTCCTGATCCAGGAGCCTTGTCCAGTCTGGTACAGAGGCAGTTTATTGCAGGAGGGATAATATAATCTATCTGCTTTTGTCTAGCTGATATTTACAAAGCAACCAAGAAGTTCCTGGCTAAATGGTCGAGAAATCTTTAAGTCTGCTATTTATCTTCAAAATCTCATTAAGATTATTGTAGTCATTTAACTATTAATTTTCTGGGCAGCAGATTAACATCAAACTGAAGTGCTGGTGTTTCTATCTGGTTTAGTACCTATCTCATATTGCTCTAATATCTGCCCTACATTAATGCAGTAGCCCCACACTGCTGCTTCTTTATAAACATGTTTGTCAGGTCACACAAACACACTGGCAGAGGGTTTCATATTAATCCCTTCTATTACATTCAGTGAGGATCTATAAAAATGAATTAAAAACCTCTTTTTTCCTACCCTTAGGAAGACTCTTGCTTCCTATCATTTTGCCATCAAGGTTATAATTAAAGACACTGGCTGCTGTGGTCTGTACACATAATTGCAATATATGATCAAGGATTGTAAGCACCAGGATAAATGCATTATCACGCTGTCTAATTATCATGTTATCTGACTGACAGGAGGCTGTTTTATCTCTTTCTAGGGATGAAGGACATATCTGACAGACACCAGGACTTGGCTTTGATGTCAGATTTGTATATGAAAGAATCAAAGAGTCAAACCCTTTCCAAAATGGTTCCAATGTGGTTTAATCCCGCCAGACAATCCCCTGCCTCACTGCCAGAGCCTGCTTTGAAGTGGCACTGCAGAGCGCATGCTGCTGGAGCTTATTCCCCAGAGCTGGAGCGCCCCACATGCCGAGCAGAAGGCTCGTGCTCCCCATTTCCCACAGCCACCCCCTCGTTCCCCAGATCACAAGGGGAGAGGGGATGTGGTGGTGCTGGAGAGTGGGGGCTGAAGTGCTACCCCCAGCTCATGCCTGGGGCGCGCAGCAGCCGCTTCCTGCTTTGGGCCTGCTCTTCGTCAGCACTTCCTATGGGGGCACAACCACCCCATGGTCATGGTGCCAGCCCTGCCAGCACCCCAGCAGGGGCATGGCCAGCATCTCCTCTGCCACTGGGACCTCCCTGGCCCCGCTGAGAATGTGCAAACAAGTGACCACAGTGCTTGGCCGCACAGGAATACAGAATTGCAATCCCTTCCCCCTTTCCACCCCTGCATGACCCGGCCATGCACCACCAAAGCATTTCTCCATCACATTAGTGATAACAGCCAGAGCTGTGAAATGTCAGAGTAATACAGGAAGGCTGGGAATGGAGGAGCCTGGGAAGGGGCACCCATGGTGGGACAGGCAAGGCTGAAACACCGAAAAGGGAGGGAGGAGCACAGAAGTGTCAGCCTTAAAAGAAAAGGTAAAAGTGTCCCCTCCTGCACATTCCCAGTGGGGCGAGAGCTGGCATGCCATCGTTCCTACCCCCTCCCCTGCAGAGCACATTGCTTCTCAGGGCTGCTTATCTCCCCAGTGACTGACTCCTGTTGCACTTCATGCACCCAAGTGCCTCAAGTCCATGCCATGGCACAAAGGTTGATTTTGTCCCCCTGTGCATGTCCATTATGACATAACCTCTAATTGCATGATCCGTTTTTCTATAAGTGGGTTTTTGCTGGGCTGATTGCCATTTCAACCTGCTGCGCCCAAACCAACCCAGCATCCCTGCACAGTGGCAACAGTCTCAAAGACTGCTGATCAACAAATCATTTTAGAAATGGTTTTCACCATTTGAGGAACTGCATAATTACGATAAGATAATGAACCAAATTTTTACTATATCCAGCTTTTTCTTGGGAAAAAAAAAAAGCCAGAAGCTTGGAAATAGTTTCTAATAATTTCTGTGGCATAGGAATGAGTAGATAGTTTAGTCAACAGTTTTTTGGGGGGTTTTATTTGGTTGATTTAATCCTCCTTAGCACATTCTTCACACACCCTTTGGCCATTTATCAGTCATGGCAGAGAAGGATGAATCTTGTGGGATTACAAAATATCCTAAGTCTGGAGCTCTTAACTTCACAAATGATATATTTGTCCAGTATGGGGTTTGTTTGTATATTTAAATTTAGGTTTTGAAAAGTTAAATGAACTGACTTTCCTTATGGCATCTCCTAGACCCCACCACTGCCACAATGCTCAAGCCTCTACCTCCCTGCATCAAATCCAGGCAGAGCAATCCTTTTCTAGAAGCAGCAACAAGGAACTGTTTCAGCAGTGGGGGCACCTTCTCAGATGGAGAAGATAAATCCCCTCACACCCTCCTGGCAACCCTGTAGGATAGATATGATCTTTTTTTCTGAGTTTCAGATCAGGTTTGTGCCTCCAAGGTGCCTTCCAGTGCCTTTACTCCCCTGCTATTTTAAATAATGTATTTTGTTTTTAGCAATCTAACTTCTAATCTCTGCCTATATTTTTTGGTTTTTTTTACATGGAGAGCTATCAGTATCATTTACTTTGTATTGCCATGCTTACAGTCCCTCTAAGAATTGTCCTTCTCCAGGGATGTAGGCAAAGGATTCCCACTTTTTACACTGACATGACAAAGACCCAGAGAAGTTTTGGGTGCTTAATTCAGACCATTGGGAGCAAAGCAGTCAAGCATCTTTATGGACCTGAGCCAGTGTTTGTGATACAGCAGCAGCAGCAAAAAAGAGACATGGAAAAGTGAAGTTGCAGCAAAAATCCCTCATGGATCTGCCTACTGCAAGTGCTCTTAACCCAATGCAATATTTTTCCTGCCTTATAGATAAAACCTAAGTAACTCTGAAATTCCAATGCCATCAAAGTACAGATTACATTACTTTTAAATTGTACTTGTAAAACCTGTGTGCCATGAGAAACTCTAGTAAGGTTGCAAATGCTTTACTGTCCCTTGTAGTTTTAGTAACAAAAGTACATTTTGACAAAATTTTTATGCTGTTTGAGTCTTCATGTAGGACATTGTCTTTAAAAGTCCCATGGAAGTAAAAGGGGCAATAATCAACACACACAAATATATATACATACAAATGCATGCATATCCACATACTCATATGAAGAGGTTAATTACTTGATTAACTCAAATTGTCTTTATTGTTGTATGATCTGCAAATGTGGTTGCTTTGTCCTGCCAGACACTCATTACCCCCTATTTATTTACAAGATCTTTGTTAACTATTTGATAGGAATCTTTTGTCCATTCTTACCGCCAGCCTGCTGGAAGTCCTGGCTGCAATGCAGCCATCAGAGATATGAATATTAATTTAAATGAAAGGTAAATACTTGTGACACTGAATAACACTGAATAACACTGGATAACACTGAAGAACAAGTCCTTTAAGTAGCTCAGGACTGATGAACTCCCAAAAGCTTCAATGAAAGTTTTATGGGAAACCACATCGCTCCATGAACTGTTGAATGCTGGAACAATGCAAGGCCAAACTTCTTCCAAACATGAGAGAAACTGGAACAATTATCAGCCACAGCTCATATGAGAATTCATATACTCTTATACACACCCTGAGTATTTTACTCCATTAGGAGACTCTTTGGCTTCTGCTCAACTATTTGCAGAATAAAATTCTATTTCCTATTGGTAAGGTCAAAATCTCAAAAACCTCCTTACTGCTAGAGATGCCCCAAATTTTCTTAGACATTTTTCCTTCTTCTCTCTAGAAATAGCTTTCCATAGGAATGCTTTCCCTCTGTTGAAAGTCAGGCAAAAATGTGTTTGGATTTTTTAATTACTAAAAAGGCAAGCACAAAATTAAATAAATCAGGTTTTAAGGAAAAAAAAAAAAGAAAATCCACTGAAAACATCTAACAGAAAATAATTAGTTTCTGGAGGGGAAATGCTCCATTCAGTCTATTCAGCCTTAGTGAGTGTGGAAATCGCCACTTAAATCATTTTAGTCATGGGCTCAAGAATGTTATACCAAGCATCTGGACCCATTGCTAAGCAAGTACTAACAAGACACAGTTACCTAAATAAATCAACAGACAATCATCTTCATCCTGAGCTCTCCCAGCTTGTTGGGAGATTGTTCAATTGGCATCAAAGACTACAGAAGTCTTTATTTATTTTGACTAAGGTTGAGTTTTTCTCTATTTTTTTTTTATTTTCTGCATGAGTTAAGGCATCTCTGCACTGCTGAAAAAGTACCTTCTCTGCCTTCAGCCTTTATCTAATTCTAGCAGTGTGGCAAAGGAGGGCAGAAAACAAACATTTCAGTAACCAAGCAGAGTGATTGAAGGGTTTCTGTGTCAGAGGTATCCTAACTACTTATTTAAATCCCTCGAATAAGAGGAATTCATGAGTGACATCTAGAGGTAATTCCTTAAGATGACTGGGGCAACTGCCGGCTGAGGCTCAGGTACCTGTCCTGAGCACTGAGGTCTCACTTGCCAGCACAGGCAGTGCTTGGACACACCATGGGAGTTCAATTCAATGCAGCAGCACAGACTTGAACAAGTAGGCCAGGCCAAAATTTTTTTAGTGGGGAATTATTTTCTGTAGACCTTCCCACCCAGTGTTTCAAAAGGAAAGTGGTGAAGCTTGAATGAAAACTTTCCATCCGAGTCAAATATGAAACCACTTTTCCCTGCAAAGCACTTAAGTATTTCTTTCCTCATTCTGCTCTGCTGGTGTAAGATCCCTGGCCAGATCTCATCTCTCTAACTACCACATGTTTCTTCTCTTTCCCACACAATATATGAGAAAAACCTCATAAATAAAGGGTAGGAAGGAGGGTTGAAACACCTGGACTACAACCCACAAAGGATGATGAGATAGCATACAAGAGATTATGGTATAATATAAACAGGATTTCAATCTAGTCAAAATTCCATCTTTTCATTTTGTTTTGTGGAAAATGAGGGTAAAAAATATGATGCCACCTCTAATTTGAAATTTCCAGGAACTTCTCCTTTAGGAGACCTCCAAGAGAGCTGGAGAGGGACATTTTACAATGACATGCAGTCATTGGACAAGAGGGAATGGCTTTAAACTGAGAGAGGGCAGGTTTAGATCAGATAACAAGAAGAAATTCTTTACTGTGAGCATGGTAAGGCCCTGGCACAGATTGCCCGGAGAAGCTGTGGCTGTCCCATTCCTGGCAGTGTTCAAGGCCAGGTTGGACAGGGCTTGGAGCAACTTGGTCTATGGAAGGTGTCCCTGTCCATGGCAGGGGTGGAACTGGATGGTCTTTAAGGTCCCTTCCAACACAAACCATTCTGTGATTTTCATCCTTATGGCTTTTGGGATCCAAGTGGTGCAGGCAGAGTTTCAAAGCAACTTCCTTGCATTTCAAGGCAACTTCTGCCTGCCCATGGAGAACATGACCTCCTGTCATGAGAGCAAATGTGCCAAGCTGAGCTCCTCCAGATGCCATTGCCAGGCTGTCCCTCAGAGGACTCAGCCCAGGCTGTTACAGAATGGAGCAGCAGCCTGTCCTGGCAAAACACTGTGCTGACCTGTCTGAAGATCCTTTCCCTTGGCTGCCCTATGTATATATACAGTCATTGTCTTACAGCTTTTGTCCAGGCACAGGTTTCGGTAATATTAGGAAGGCTGACTTATCCTGATTTCTTCTCATCATTTAGGATGAGAAGAAATACACATGTAGCAGAACTTCAGAAGTTTTGTCTCACCTCTTGCAGTGAAAGGCATGAGCACACATCCAAGCCAAGGATAACTAGACAATGCAATATAAAAAATGGGACCGGTCGCTCCTCTTGAGCAATGGCCATTTGGGACATCTCTAACTAGAAGGAGATAAGGGGGAAGGTTCAAACTGAAAGAAACTACTACAAAGTGAGGGATACTAACGAAACACTAACGAACGTCTTGCACAATGCTGCAGACATGAGTTGCTCCGTGCAGGAACAGAAAAGAGCCAAACAGATAATGGAGTCCCTGCCTCCAGACCTATGGATACACTCCGAGCATTACAGAATTGGCTGGGGTGTGCCTGATAGCTGGAATGCTCTGAAGAGCAGGTAGCTCTTCAGCAGTTAATCTTTCTTTTTCATCATCTGCATTTGCCTGGCATGTTTGGACACATGCACCTGGTTTCTGTGCCATCAGGGAGCTCAGCTGTAGTTCACCTCTATCACATACCTGAAAAATGGTGGGTCTCTTCTTGTTTGCTCAGTTTGGAAGGATTCAAGGTACCTAAAGAAAGCCTTTAATCTGTCATTTAAAATCTTATTGTGGTTTAATTCGTAAGGAATAATGTTATTTTCATAGTGTGCCAAAAGTACTGTTGGCAACAGTGAGGCAATTATTTATGTGGGTTATCAGTTCACAGAGCTGATTAAGTAACCTGAAATATGATGATAATGGCTTCCAGTAATGGCTCCATATCAAAAGGATAATAAATATTATTTGCTGCTCTTTCTTATACAAAATGGGGTATATTTCAGTCCTGTTGAAACAAAAGCAAAACTCCTATTGTTCTTTGGAAGAGTCTCCCAATAGCTCTAATTTCACATCATGTCTACTTCAATATGCTCATTTTGTTGCATAAAGTTACAAATGATAAATTGAATATTATAGATACATCTGGATAACTGATGTTAAGCCCTAATCTGCTTTCAGAGCCCTGGAGCAATCTCTCTATGGCAGTGACTCAGTTTTATTCCACGGCAAGGTACAGAGAGCCAGTCGTATCCTTTTGCTTAGCATTAGGCACATAACATCACACCATAACTTGTAGACATATTTTAGAAAATATTCAAAAATTACTTCCTGCTGCATTTTACCAAAGGAAACTACATCTAGATTTTCTTATGATGGGGTTTGGTGAACTGGAGTTGATAAATGAACCAGCCTTGCCACTAATAACATTTCTTACAATGATTCGTAGTTTTGTCCATCACAAATTACTTTGACCTGCCTTAAACCCACCAAGTGGCCAGTTATGAAATCTCTGTTCTCAGTGATGGACACTCATCAGCAGAGGCTTTTCTTATTCCTTTAATTATAGCATGAATAACACAGATCCCATTCAGAACTGACACTGATGGGAAGATTTGGATCACTTGTCAATGGCTTAGTTGTTACAGTATTAGATCATGGTGAGAATTAGAAAAAAAATACAAATCTGGTTTAATTTAGAGCTACAGGTATAAAGAAATATATTTATTTTAGAGCTTTCAAGAATGGTTTGCAAAGACACTTTCTCAAAAGCATCTAATCAATGAAAAAAGGAAGCATAGGATTTTCTTTGGATAGGAAATATGTAGAGGGGGGACTTACAAAAGCCAACAGCTTCTCTACTCCAAGGAGAGTTCTGAGCTGCTGTCAGCTGCTTTGAATGAGAGCCTGGAGGCTTTAAGAACATTTCAGCTCATAACATAATACCTACAGATCAAAACAGAGTTAAGTAAAAAAAAAAAAAAGAGGCGACTCTGTAAGTCCTGCATAAGGTATTTGAACTTCAATTATGTTAAAGAATAAATCTGAATGAAGTCACAGTATTGCAAAGCAGGTTGTTTATTTATAATAAAAATATAATTTGCAAAGAGACATATATGTTGCCAGTACCTGTAGGCAACAGACTTTTTAGTTTTAGCCCAAAGATCTATTCTGTACTTTTTGATGAAGAGGAATGCTGTTCCCATTATTTTTAATGATGCCCCACCCATTAATAGTTTTCCATACATTTGCCCATCGGATCAGTTTGGATTCTAGCTCTTGCCTCTTTGTGCTTAACTTCACTTACTGTCTGCTGAATTGAGGCTGATGATGTTTAAAGGAGAACATAGGGCTAGGATGTAAAACTGATTCACACAACACAAAGCTGAAGGCATCTACCTCTGAAACCACTGTACAAAGTAGCGACTCATTTCAAAGAGCAAAACCTGGGTAATGATGATCTATGTGACAATGTTTTAAATAAATGTCACTCTACTTTAGGTCTAGTGCAAGGATATTAAGATTACCTCATCATTTTCTTTCAAATACTTATTTCCCTAACAGAAAGGAATTTATTTTTGTTGAAAGTCTGTGATCTTTATTCAGCTTTCAAGAAGTGTTGAATGTTTCCCAGGAAGGTTCTTGGTTCATATTTTGGTATCTAATTCAACATTCAAATCAATGGAAAGCTGATTCAGAATTTGAATCTAAATGCAGTGCTGAACATGGGCTAAAGAGTATAAATGTTGGATATTTCACTACTAAAAATATTGATCATTCTTGCCTTATAAGGTTTTCTCATTTCAGCATGTAGAAATTGAAAGTACTCTAAGAAAGGGTTTAATTGATGATGGACAAATATGTAGATGCTACTGAAACAAGAAGGAATCCTAGTTTTTCCTACTGGAAACTTGTAGGAATTAAGGATGCAGTTCACCTAGATAAGAAGTAAGTAGGCATAAAGAAGCACACCAGTATGTTTCTGCAATTATTTATACTTCAAAGATTGCACCTCCATTCATTACAAATATGGATGGGCCACAAGATCTCCAGGTTTGATGAAACCAGACTTTACCAACCAAGCAAGAACAGGTTAGAGAAACAGCCACAGAACTGCCTGGCATGCTGTCTGGAGGAGACAAGAGTCCAGCAGACACTGGGCACCCTGACACATCAAACCTGCCCAAATGCCTGGGTAAAACTTACAGCTCCATGCTCTGGATTTGTACTCTCTCCATAAAAACATAGATCAAATCCTCTGCTTCTGGTGGGAAGACACATTGGTGCTGTGCTGGAAAAAATAAAGTTGATGGCTGTTTTTCAGAGAAAATCCCAGTCTAGGCAATCACTCCATATTTTATTCTTTTGTTCAGTGCTTCCATTGCCATTGGTGGCTGCAATTTAATTGAAACAGTTCTCACATGCTTTCCCCAAAGAGCGAATACAGACACTTCACACTCTGAAGCCTTAACTGAAGGAAGGAGTGCGAAGATGTGCTTGGAGGAGTAACTTGAGGCACTCTGAAAAATCCGGCCAACGTTCAGCTCCAGTCGCCATCCTCCTATTCAGTGCCTGGGGCTGTACTGGTTGGTTTATCACATCAAGGATTGATGTCAGGACGTCAGGGTGTCCCTGGACTTACACACTGTGTCACAAGCAGTCAAGGCAGTATGACTGCAAAAGAGATTCGAAGTATCTGATCATGTGAACTTTACGCTGTGAAGCTACAAAAGAGGTCACTTTGTACTTGAAAACCTCTTCATAATCCACCAGGAAAATACAGACCATAGTCCAGCATGTGGAGGAGAATATGGTGGATGCTCCCTGTGTTACCTATCTGTGTTTTAGAGCAGGTTACAATAAACCCTTGTGTGTACCAGCACCACTTGTGGTGACCTGACTGAATTTTATTTGGGTGACCTAATCTATGAATTTTGGGAAGCTACAGGTGACTGACAGAGGAAGCTCCATTTAGAGAGCAGGTAACCAGTAGGGGAACAGACCTGGTGCCTCCTTCCAGATGCATTATGTCAGTGCAGCTCCACAGATACCCATCCATTCAGCTACTCCCAAGTGATACCTGCCCAAACAGTTTCTGACAGGGGATTCTGACCCTTTATCCTCCAGTAACCACTAGTTACGTTTTGCCTAAACAAAAACATCGAGACACATCCTCTGGGCTCCATGACTCTACAGCCCAGCTTCTCCCATCTCCTTTCTTCACCGGTGTGTACCCACTCTACTCTCAGTCTTGTTTCCCTCCCTGTAATTCAATGATTCATCTGTAGCCTCAGGGAAGGGCACCTGATTTCATTGCTTAACTGCTGTTAACAAGTTGCTGCACAAATCACCCGGCATTGCAGGATGAGGCTGCCAACAACTTTCTACTAGAGCTACACGGAGGAGGTTTGCAATGCCAGCATTCTTATGAAAATCTTATTTTGTTTATGATGGGGCTATTTCAAGTGTATTGCAGTGCTAGAAGATGGCTAGAAGATGGCAAAAAAAAAAAAAAAAAGCCAGTTTTATGAAGAGCACCCCCAAAAAGATAGGTTCCATTCAGTTGTTGGTTTCCTTGCTAAATCTGTTAGCTGATGTGATTTCAATGCGTACACGATCTTTAGTGGCAGATTTTATACCTCTGCCTGTAACACTTGGGAGCTCTTTCTCTCTCCATGTCACTCCAGGCTTTACCAGCTCTCACATCCCATGTGTTCTCATGTCTCTGTAACCCTCAGAGAAGGGGTAGAGAGGTCAGGGGGCCAATTAGTATAAAATACAGTGTCTGCCTTCCTCCCCTCCTTGTTCAGGCATCTGTGAGTGACTGGACAGGGGAAGAGGGTCCGGCTCTTCTGTAGCCCATTCTACCTCACTCACAGCACACTTGTTTGAACTTAAATTAACTTTCCAAATGCTACCTCTCTCAGTTCTAGAAGACACAGAAATTGCAGTGTCATGAAGGAAAAAAGAATCATGTTTGCGAAGTTACTTAGCTGAGGAGGAATACCAACATGGCACACCTGGAGCAGCACTGGAATGAAGAATACCAAAGTACAAACCACTCCTCCAGTTCAGCCCCAAAGTGGAAATGAACAGCTCTGCCAGCTTACATGTAATTTATTGCTAGGAAAATAAAGGATAGACACAGATATCTCCTTTCATGATGAACAGATCTGTACTGGATTGTGGCATCCTATGTTTTATGTGAGCAGGAGACTTGTCCTGATATAAATCACGGGACACCAAAACCAGCCAGCTGCAACTGCCCAGAAATAGCTGCATGCTGAAGGACAACTGCTTCAAAGACAGTCCTTATCAACCCGAGACACATTTACTTTGGGATCCTGCTTAGTTTTAATCACTTTGACAGGTTTGGCTTGTAAAATCATTCTGCCTGTTTATCTGTACATAAGTAAAATCCATGTGGACCTCCACCTCCAAGGACCTAAAGCTGCAAATGTACATAAATAACTTAGCTGCATGACTGCTCTCCTTGGGTAAACAGCAGAGAGGAAGAAGAGGTACTTACAATATTGACATAAGAATGAAATTGTCCATGACTAACCTGAGCATGAAAATGAGGGAAGACTATTTAACTATCAGCTGAAAAAGGCAATGGAGTAACTTTCCAGCAGGAGGGATGGCAGTTGAAAAGTCGGAAAGCTTTACTTGAAAGCTTGGCCATTTTACGAGAGGAGTTTTGAGCCTTGCCTGTCCCACCACGGGGCTGGAATCAGTGACCCACGAGGACTCTTTGGGTCAGGATTTGTACGTGACTGAAGTTACTCAGAAGCGTAAATGTTTATAGGATGAGCTGGGAGCTTGCGTCAGCACAGCTGGCAAAATTCCATGGGTGCTTCATCCATCCCACCGAACGCTATAAACATGGAGGGATAAATTCCTAACAGAAATGCACATACACACACATACACACACACACACATATATTACAGGTATATAAAAATTGATATTTTTTGCATGACAGTTTAAAAATGCAAAAAAGTCACTAGCTATATGTGTTTTAATGTATATTGTAAATGAGCTGAATTTCTGCTGCAAATTATATATGTATTAATCCTGATGAGAAAGCCAAGTAACTTTCACCATACTCTGACATCAATTAGATTAATATTCTTGTTAGAGGAAACTGAAGGAATGTGTTGAACACAGATGATTTCTTCAGATGTCCACACGGTACTCAGGAACTTTTTAATGTATTAACTGAATATGATGTGGGCATTGTGCCCCACAGCTTCCAACAGGAATTATGCCCCAGGTCAGGAAGGATATGGACTGTCACAGTATAAATCACCAAGAAGAAGGATAGGATTTAGCCCTAAGGAAGCTTAAGGTCTGAAGGTCCCTATGTGACTTCACTCCTATATGGCTTGGGCCCCTTGATAGTGTTCACTCCTATATGGCTTGGGTCCCTTGATAGTGTTACCTGTAGCATTTATTGAATTAACAATGTTAAAAAGGCAACATTAAAAGAAGACCTGAATGGACAAAAGTGAGCAACCAAAAATCAGAATATTCTCAGCGTAAGCCTGAACTGACAATCTGAACAGTAGTATTTATTATGGATATAAAGAACTTCACCCCCAGTTCTGACAATCTTCAGGGCACTTGGACCTGCCAGCACTTTAGAGCCTGAGAAAAGGCTTCCTCTCCCTACAGACTATTTCACACAGAACATTTTTTTAGTCACGTGAGAAAGCACCCTTTGGTGAGAAAATCATGGAAAAGATACTTTAGATCTCGCTGAAGCCTTGCTGAGTACAGAGTTGGTTTGTATCAGGACATTAGAGCTTAGAAACCATGTAAGATGCAACATTTAGATATAAAGCAATGTATTTATAGCTATTTTTGCTGTAACATAAAGGCTGCACTTATAATAAAATTAATTGAGTAATAGAGTAATTTTTTTATGCTAATGATTGACTTCTAAGGGAACAAGATCAGTATTTCCATAATATAGAGTAAGACACCCTGGTTCATCATCAGTCAGAACCACTCCAAATGGATATAAAACACTTCCACAGAACAACTTTCCATTCTCCCTGTCTTTGTGTCAAGATAACACTGACTCACTGCCAAAGACAATCAGACTCAAAATCTTTTAGGGTTGGTGATTACGGATAGAGGGGGATTTCCCCAACTTTGTTATTTCTAAATGCAAAGATCGATTCACTTGTTTATTTGCATTTGCATCTGATATTTTGATCAGTGGCAATGCTAATGATACCACTATGAGAGCCTGCAAGTGAGAGATCCATTTACCCAACCTTTTTCTTACTTAGGCTAGAGATTTCCTTAAAAAAACCACTAAGATTATTACTGTAAAAGAACTAACTTGGAGAGAGGCCTCTTGGCCTGGGTGTTTCCTGTAGAACAATTCTGACTCCTGCTGTGGGAGAAACTCCTACTTGTCCTGCCCCAAGGGTGAGATACTGCCAGGGAATTACAGCAATTAACCTCCAGGTCCCTGTCAAGCTCCAACCTCAATGAGTTATTAGTCCCTTAGGACTCAAGAGACCTCAGGGAGACTGAAAAGCTCTGCTTCATCTGCAGATGACCCAACCCATAACCGCAAGGAACAGGCAGAGGGAGCAGCCTTTGCCAAAGCCTGGAAACTGTGGGGGACCTGTGAGGCCACAGGGTGGGTGGCTCAGGAAGCTCCCCTGCCCTACCTGGAGACGGGTGGTCCCCGCCCAAGCACTCGCAGAGCTGTGTGTGATCCCAAGCTGCTTCTCCCCAGCTGCCGAGGGTCCGGGAGCGTTACCAGCCATTTGGACTGCCCGCTGCTGGCAGGCTGCGGGACAAGCTGCCACGCCGACTGCAGCTGGGGCGCAGAGGGCTGTGCCAGGAAGCCCTGACAAGGCTGCTCTGAGCCAGGCGGCTCCTGCACACACATGTGGGTGCTTGGAGGAGAACTGCTCGGGTGTCCCACAGTGCAGGCAGGGCAAGGGCTGGGCTGGACCCCACAGACTGGGCAGTCCCCGTGAAGGTTCAGCTGACCAGGACTTTGTGCGTCCTTGTGTTCCACAAGAGCTGCTCTGGTAGCACAGGGGACTGGCAGAGGACACGGAATTGCTGGGAGCCCCTGGGAAGGCAGGCTGGACCTCAGCTGCCGCTGCATAGGCACAGAATGAGTTTCACGCTCATAGGTGGAATGAGTTTCACGCTCAGAACACCCATCTGAGCTGGAATCTGCCCACTGGAGGACAGGCTGAGCTCTCAGCTCAGAGGAAGGCAATTAAAAAAAATTAGAAGAAGGAAATACCTTAGCTGTTCTCATTGTGTGGGAGAAAGTGAGCCCAACCACTGCGTCACATTCATGTCAGTGCAGCTGGGTCTGAGCAGAAAAAAAACATTCCCATCCTCAGAACTGGCACCTGCTATCCCCTGCTTTGTGCCCAGGCAGTGATTTACCCCTTGACAGCCATCATAGGGCACTTCTGTACCATGCTTTTTATGGTGCTCCGATGACAACAATGCATTACATTTTCTACAAGTAAAGGCTGTTTTACATTTTCTCTGCTCTTCATAAAGTATCCATTCAAGTGCTTCATACTACAACCCATTGCTGAAGACAAGAACTATGGTAATTTGAAGCTGATCCTTTACCTGAGCAGATCTCTACCATGCCCATGTCATACATGGTGGCGGCAAGGTCAGAATTAATATTTGGAAAATAAAGGCAACATCACACTGAACACCAGCAAATTAAATCGCTCTGCAGACATTTACACAGATATGCACACAACAAAAGTCTACCAGGCAGGTAGCACCTCAGGGAGGATCTGTGTCCCTGTTGCCATTCAGCCTCAGTGTGATCAGGACTTTTTTCCATTCTTCCAAGAATTTGTAAACCTTCCTAACCAGTTCTAAATGAAAAAGAAGTAGCACATATAACAACTGAAGGAAAGTCTGAGCAAAACTGTCTGTAACCACTTAAGATTCAAATATGCCAGAAGTTCCTAAGTCATCTGATCCTAATTTCTGAAGAATTTAAATAGGACTTGTGCTATGCTATATGCCAGAAACTATAAATACAATGCTTTCTCTTATCAATCTCTTCTCCTGCTTTAGGCAGCTTGGTAGCATTAGCTCAATATCTGCATTATTCCTCCTTCCTTACCCGAACAGGGCGCAAGGAACTTGTGAGAGTTCCCTGCTGATTTATGTCCAAAGCCGGAGGTGAAATTGCTGGATTAGAAAATCGCACTGCACGGGAACTAGAAGCCAGCCCACACAGGCTTTACAGGAAGAAATTATAGAAAAAGGCAAACACAAGAGAAAACTTAGAGCAGGGATAAATTAGCAAAAGGCAAAGTTCACCGGGAGGGAAGGCTTGCGTGCTAGGCTGTGTGTTTACAGCGCTTGCTCCGGTGCATGCACAGCTCCACTAATGTGCTCCTGACGAGAGAGCAGCTGGGACTCCCTGCTCACACTGCCAACACTAGGCTGAAGACAGGAATTTCAGATAATGTAGCAAGGACAGAGCATCTAGAGCTATAAAAACACTCAAAACAGTCTGCTAGGCAAAATAGGTAAGCACTGCAGCTGAAGATTTGTCTTTAGCCAAAGTCGCATCATTCAGAATTGTAATTCAGAAATGTGCTACAGATCTTATTTTCAAGCTGAAATCTAAAAGTCCATCTATTTATTAAATTTAAATATTCCTCTTCCTACCAGTCTGGACTCCAGAGTGCTTTGTCTCCTTTGGTAGGTATCACATGAATCAGCTGGGCTCAAAGGAGCCAGCGAACCACACAAACAGGAAAGATTAAGTTGATCAGACTTTCAAGCTCCCTTAAGATACAGCATGTCCCTAAATATCTATTGCTAAATACAGTTTAATGTTCACAGGAATAAAAGTTAATTGTTTTTTAGTCATACCAACAACAAAACATATTTTCATTTCAATAATGTCGATATTTCATCCCTGTTCCAATAAGAGAATTTCAGCTAAAAATGTCACAGAATTCCAGTTCCACTCAAATTTTGTCTGTGACAGGGATATTAAATGAAAGACTGAATTTTTATCTTCTCAAATAGAATTTTCAAAATTCAATGTAAGGAAGTGGTTGTATTATTCAATTAGATAAAATAAAATAAGATGCAATGAAGCATTTTGTAATGACATAATAAGAAAATCAGAAGCAAATATTTATAGCTATAGGAATCTATAGCTATGCTATCTTTGGTCTAGAACAGATTTGGGGGCTTTGGTTGTTGAACCAAAACACAGTATTTTTTTCAATTAGTGAAAATTTTAAAATAAATAAATATTCATAGTCTCAAATATTCCTTAGTTTTCTTTGTGATTACTTAAAACTTCTGAATACCTCTTAAAGTTTAAGTCATTTTTCATATAAAAGTAATTTCAAAACATCACATTACATATCTTTTGATTATATTGCAGCAAAGCATTGTGTTTTTTACCTGCAGGAAAGACTGACATCTGAAAAAAATTCACTTTGTCAGACTTATAAATTAAAAAAAATCCCACAAATACTGTCACAAATATTTTGGCACTCTTTCAGTAATTGATGTGGCAGGAGGAACAACTAACACGAGAATCTACTTCACAAGACTTCCAGTCCACCTCTACTGATCAGATATTTTTCAATTTATCTCAGTTAAACATCTAAATCAAATAGGCCAAGATTTACCAGATCCACTAATCTACTCCCTCTTGAAACATATCCCTTTATTGTTTAAGACTATTGGCACTTTCTCTAGACTCCATTGTACTTAAGATGTTGGTATTTGTGAGAACACCTCAGAGATGCTGCTTCTTTAATGAGTCTTGTCTCTTAATTTACTGAAAATTCTCATCAATTCCTTTCTTTTTTTCTTACTTAAGTGCAAAACTTAAAAATCAACCTTTCTGTTCCACTTCATTTGACATTTCTTTATCATCAAACACTCCCACCAAAATCTTATTTGCTGTAACGTGTAAATCAGAAATTATGTGACCTGGAAAAGTCAGATGAGCAAATTCTGATACATTTCACTCTACTTGGCAGAAAAAAAAAAAAAAAAAAAAAGACAGCCGGTTCATAGAGATGTAACTCCAACCCAGAAGTGTTTGTGTCACCACAGAGCAGGAAAGCAGAGTGGTGAGAAGGGCTAAGCACTCTGGAATATTTCCTAAATCCAATATGGTAGCAAGCAGCCCTGTTGCTGTCAATTCTGCATCCCCATCTGGTGTCCTGTAATGGTTTTAATGAAAGCTCTTACACATGGTGCTTAAAATAAGCCATGTGTCTGCTGGGGTGAATTAAAAGATGTAAATGCAGTGTAATATGCCAAAGGATATAACAGTGTCAATATAAGAGCTGGCTGTGTCAGCTGGCAACAGGTTCCAGCTGGGGCAGCCTCATGGAACAAAGACAACCCTTGGCTTCATGCTGCTCTGTGATTCTGAACTCCCAAATTGGGTGAAAGAGGAGGAAAGCTGAGGACCTGGAGCAGATGTGGGATACACAGCTGAGTGCACAGGGACACTCCCACAGCAACCTCGCTGTCCACGTGGTCAGTTCCGACTGGAGCCATCCACCTTGGATGGCTCATACAGGGATGGAGTACACAGGCACAGAGAACACTGGAGCAGGACTGATCCCTTGAACAGCTTTTCCCCTCTGCTGTTGCTGGCCACAACCTGAATTAACTGTTTTAGACAACCAGGGATAGAGCACAGCAGCTCAGCTCTGAACTCTGCAGCTGAGGAAGGACTACATTTCCAGAAGTGCTCCAGTAAAGCATTAATGGTTTGAGAAGCCCATGGAAACCAAACAGTACTCCTCTTCCTAATATCTTTCCAACCTCTTCCCACTAAATTAGATACATGGGTGAGAAGGAATTAAATCTAGAGCTTACTCATTGCACAATGTATATTTGTCCTGCAACAGCACTGGCTGTCAGGAATGGGGGGTAAAGACCAACATTCCTAATGACCATGTCTATTCCCCATGACCATTCCCCTCTTAATCAGACCACCTAGATACATGCTGACAAGTACATTCTTCAAGACTTTTGTTCCATGGGAACACCTGGGAAAATCTATCACAATTGGGATAATCTATCCTGTGGATTTCCGTTCCACAGGAAAAACCCAGGAAAACCTATCCCAATTTTCAGAGCCCTGTAAAAATGAGATTGACTCTGCACATCATATGAACCTACAGTAATCAGAAATCCATGAGAAATAGCCTAGGCAACACTCCACCTTTTGGGGTTGGTTAGTTTGTTTTTGGGGAAAAAAACCCCAATTTTATTTTCTTTTTCTTAGAGTATTTACCACAGAAAATTCTTGATCCGTGACTAGAGCTTGCGGGTGTTAACACAAATTACATAACATTCTCCAAATCTGAATTAATTCATAAACTTACCAGAGGCTCTCTTGCAATGATTTTCTCTTGCAACTTGATTGAGATGATGGATGAGAACTCTTATCTTTTGATTACAGCCTTGATGGTCTGATAAAGACTATAAAACTGCAACCATTAAATTTCTCATTCCTGAATTCCCCCTGAGCAGTCTCCTGAGATCACTTGAAACAGATAAACAGAGATGTGAAGAGCATGCAATGGAACTGTTCCAGAACTGATACTGATAATATTACTTGGCTTTACATTTATGCTAATATCAATTAAGAAAGCTTTATTAATACTTGCTGTCATTTCTTGGAGCTGCCTTACAAAGCAATCTATACTAGAAGCTTTCACTTTGCACTTATGAAAATCAAAGACTTTCCACACTCATGCTCTGTATGGTGTGGCAGAAGAGGCAGCCTTCAGAGGGAGGGTAAGCAGGCAAACTAGACAAGAGCAGAATTGAGGGGAAATGTTGCACAGTCACATTCACAGGAAGGGCCATATTCCATAGACTCTCCTCATTATACTCATTATATTCTGTTGTATACACAACAGAAATTTCAGTTGTGTATTTTCAACCAGCCCTCCCAAAACTTCACGGAATAGCTATAGGAGGGATTTTCCCCTTGTTTGTAGCCAAGTTGCACACCAGCAAAGTTCAGAAGCCATTGCTAACTTTTCTCTTTCCTTTTGCTTGTCTGCAGAAAGTTGCCAAATCCCAATTTATCATCATCCTTTCAAGTGTTTCTCTGATCAACCTGCAGGACCAGCATATTTACAACATTATTCTTGGAATACAATGTTTTGCTTTTTGCTGCTATCATCAAACCCTGCTATCAAATAGCTTTCCCTTTTCTTCAGACATCCCAATTTCACTTCCCCAAAGTTTTCCAAAGAACTGCTTTAATGTAATTGCGTTATAAGGAATGATACAGCATCAGGATAGAGCAGTAGAGATAATTCGTAAGAATCACAGAACCGTTTGATTGGAGAGGACCTTAAAGACCATTCAGTTTCAACTCCCCTGCCATGATCAGGGACACCTTCCTCTAAGCCAGGTTGTTCCAAGCCCTGTCCAGCCTACCCTTGAGAGCCAAGTTGAGAACCCACACTAGTTGGTCCGACTGGAAGTTTTCTTTTGAAGAGTGATTATCATTTGCTAGCTACTTAAATTGGGCACTGATATAACTGATTATTACATTCACAGCAACAGAAAAATAAGACAACAAAAAGCATTTCTATAGTTCCCATAACCTTAGTGTAACCACCTTTGCACTTTCGGCCTATTGTGGTGCAGACATCCTCATCTAATGTAAAACACTGAGACTTGAAGAAGATGAGTGCCTTTCCCAGGAGATGCCATAAATTCCAGAGCAGTACAGGGATTTCAAAATTTATATATTACAGCCCTACTTGCTGAATGTGGAGAAATGGAAGCGAGTCAAAGTCTGTAAATTCCAGCTTTGCTGAATATTCACACTCCTCTGCTTTACCCAAAAGCACAACAAGCACACACAAACCTGGTACAGTTAAGGTGTAGGTACTCCAAGTTTTTGCTACTCTACCTTTAAGAGGTGCTTGCTAACAGAAATTTAACCTCACCTTAAATGTTTTCATACATTACTTCTCCAGCATGGCTGTCATTTATCACCTATTTTGTGCACAATATGTGCAGCAAGCACCAAGACCAGATATACTCCCAAATTTCTAGTTTCACCTGAAATCAGCCTTTCTGAGCTCATCTAAACTGTGTCCTCATGATTGTGCATGAACTTCAAAGAGCACTTCGAAGACCACACAGCTCTTCTTGCAAACAAGCCAGCAGGACAAGAACAACCCCTACCAATAATGTCGTAGAGGTGAGACCACACAGAAGATTCCTTTGGGCTTAAAGATGTAGGGGGTCTGAACTCCCCGCCGCTGAGGCCGATCCATGGCAGCTCCAAGAATCCCCCGTGCGTGGCATGCGGTGAGCTCCGTGCCCACATGGAAGGGTGGAGAGCTCCAGATGAGCTCTGTCGATCAGATACCTCCGCTGGGTCTGCCCCAGCTTGCAGCATGCCCTCCTCAAAGCTAAACGGAGCCCAGAGAGAGTTCACACCCCAGTACCTGACAGGTTGCCAGCTACAGCAGTCTCGTAGCCACTAGGAAAGCTTTGGGACCAGATGCTGCTTCACAGCAACTGGGGGGGCGGGGTTCTACCCTAAACAGTCTCCATGGAAGAAACAACATCACCCCTTGGATGAGTGAAAATTATAGGACACATAAACCATCATAACATCCATCTTTGGAAGATGTTGAAGATGCCCACAAGTGAGGGATGGAGGGAAAATGCCTGGTTTATAAGCCCTACAGTTTCAGGTCACCAAGCACTGTAGTGACTTAATATTTAGGGAGTTGTAAACAGCTGAACTATGAAGCTTCACTAGCAAGAACTTGTGGAATCATGGAAAAAACTGATGGGACGGGAGAGGAGCCAGACAGAGGCCTTGTGACAGTGGTACATGGATGACAACTCTCTGCACATCGTCTTTGGCAGGTTCTGCCTCTGGGCCTTCAGGTCAAGAAACACAACTTGCTGTGTGGCAGAGGCTCCAGGCTTGGTGCTTGAAGGCAGCAGACTGTGAAGTGCTGAGAAGATTGGGCTGAATAAAGGAATAGGGCAATTAACCATGTTTCTCTTTGCAAATTGCCACCTGGTGACTTGCAGTTGTCTTAAAATGAGCAGTCACTAATTACATTTCTGTGATTGGTAATAGCTAAAAGCAATTATTTTTTGAAAGTTCCCCACAGCCACCATGTCTGGACGGTGGTCAGTGAAATTCAGCCAAGAGCTGGGATGGTTAGTTTTGGCTCATCACACAAGCTATAGGCATAGCTTTTCCCAGTATAGTCTGATTTTTGTCAAGGAAGCTTATGGTTTGAGCTAATCTTCATTTCCACATTGTCCTAGTATCAAAGAAAATTTTTTTTTGTTTGACACTGGAATTTTACCCAGAGGGAAAGGAAGAAGGTGGGAGGGCAGAGAGAGGGTTAACATTCCTGAGAGGAAAGACTGGATGTGGTGGGACAGCTCTGCTGGGGAGTTCAGGAAGAAGTACTGGTTGCTTCACTTCAGGAATCAGAGGTGCATCCTCAGACACAAAGATGCCTTGAAGAAAATGCAGTTCTGGATTAGTTGTATGCTTTTTTCCCCTGTACCTCCCATAACACGACACATGGGAGGTACACTTTTCTTGCTGTCTACTTATTTCCCCTTCACTTTTCCCAGAGCATAGAAAATACCAATATTTTTACTATTTGTCCTCATTTGGTATACACTTGTTACACAAAACACCAAATTTGGTGATGTTGAAATTGCATTTTTTTCCAATTATTTTGAAGTCTGGCTAGAACTTTGCATAACCTTTGAATGAAACATAAAGGTTACTCACCTAACTGCAGCCTTCCAGTACCTGAAGGGAGTTTAAAAAAAGATAAAGAGAAACTTTTTACAAGGGCCTGGAGTGACAGGACAAGGAGGAATGGCTTCACCCTGAAAGAGGGCAGGATTAGATAGGATATAATGAAGAAATTCTTTACTGAGGGTGGTGAGTCCCTGGCACAGGTTGTCCAGAGAAGCTGTGGCTGCCCCATTCCTGTAAAACCCAGGAAGCGTTCAAGGCCAAGTTAGACAGGACTTGGAGCAACCTGGGATAGTGGAAGGTGTCCCTGTCCATGCCAAGGGGATTGGAACTGGATGATCTTTTAAGGTTCCTCCCAATTCAAACCATTCTGTGATTCTATGATTCACCTGCTCAAATACTTCCTGGTAAGGAACCCAAAATAATCACAACTCTTGCTAAAGCAAACATCTCTGAAAATGTGTTTTTTAAGTTGTAGTATTTATGGAGAATGCTCACATGAACATTCATCTCTAGATCAGAGCCAGCTATCTTTAGAAGGACATGGAGTCATGCTCATTTATTCCTGCTACAAGGAACAAGCCTTCAGTTTTCCAAGAGTATGATAGTGCTTTGGAAAGATAATAGGAAACCCCCTGAATCTTCTGTGGTGCACAAGCATGAGCTGCAGTTTGCATGTGAGTCCTTTGCCTCTGAATCTCCTCCTTTGCACAGAAGCCAAACAGGGCAGCCCCTGTGCCAGATCCCTGCCAAGACTCTGATTAAAAACTCACTCTCTGCACCTGTCTATTTATTTTACTACTCTGCACCTGCAGACTGGTTTCAAGAGCCTCATTATTGCTCACTTGTCTCTGGTCTCATTCTGACACAGACAAAATGCTACATTTTCCTTCTAATGACCATCACAACAGCTCCAGCTCTGAGCAGCTCCTTATAATTTCTACAGTTTTTTCCTGCTCACCAAATATGTAACAATGAACAGTCATACAGCGTGCTGAAAGTAGAGTGAATGCAACTTCTAGAAATGGAAATCTGCTTTTAAAAAAATTAAATCAAAGCAGGTAAATGATACAAAAGGAGGGGAAAAAACCCTAGAACTACAAAACAAGAGTATAACTGAAGACAGTCAGTGACCTTTTTGGGTTCTCAGAGCTTCTATCTGGAAATTTATGAATTCTGCACCTGGAGAGGCCTGCACAGCCCTTTTATTGTGTCTCAGCCCCTAATTTCTCTTCTGTATAAAAGGTAGAGGGACCCAGCACTGACTCATCTCATTGCTGCTGGTGCTGCCACTGGCTAGACTGGAGCCATTGCTCAAGCCAGTCTGGGAGCAAACTGCTGGAACTCCAGGCTTTTCTTTGAACCCCTTTTTTTTTCAGCTTTCCTTGTGTGCTCTCCCTGATTGCCTTATCTATTTCCCCACAAGATGTACTTGGAGCTTGATTGCTTTTGCTAACTAGAAAAAGAGAAAAATCCCTCCTCTCCTTGGACCTATGATACCCTGGGCAGAGGACAGCCCATGCAAGCACAACTCTTCCAGGATGTTCTACTGCCAAGGCAACACATAGGAATAGCTCTTGTCAGAAGTGCCATGAATCTTTTTTTGGTACAGGTGACAAACAACCAGTGACCACAGCAAAATCCCCCCTGCCTAGACCTGGTGAGCCTGAATTGTTCCGTCACATGGAAAATCTATGTTTTGTTTCCTACAGTATCAGTTATGCTTGCAAAAATACACTTCTTACAATACCTCCTGTATCCATACATGTCTTAGGATGTGAAGTTCCAACCTTTAAGATAACATCCTGATGCTTCCCAAGGGACCTTTTCACAGTGTTGCTGCAGCATGGGAATACGGTGTTGACAAACAAACAGGTATTTTAAAGAGATTACAGTACGAAATTTTAATGGAGAAATCAAGTAGTGATAGTTTTGCTTTGTCAAGACAGGTTTGTCTTTAAGCCAGAAGACATTCAAAGAGGATATTGTACCACATGCACTTCGAAAGGCACAGCAAAGACAGAACATTAACAATTTCTCACTGGTTGTCCAGCCTAAGAGTAGCAAACCACCTCCAGGAGAGAGCCAGCTGTGCCATACAAATAGAGGATTTATTTAGACCTGTTGGTCCAGACAGATGTGAAAGCAAAAGCTCCAGTCTCATTAGTGCAAGCTCCTATGTTATAAACCAGGACCAAAATGGGAGAGGAAAACTCAGATCTTGGATCTGTACCATCAAAGAGAGAACAAAGTTTACTCAGTGAGTCACAAGTCACAAACCAAGTGTGTATTAATCTTCCCCCTGACACATTTCTTCCATCCATCAGATCTAGCATTGTGCTGCTCTAACAGTGAGGATACATCATGTCATTCATGACACATGATGATTCCCAGATGTTCAGAGAGCTCTGCTACCCAGTGGAACAAATGGGTGTTTACAGTAAAATAAGCACCAAATTTAGCAAAACTGAAGATGAAGTTACAAGTTAATTAGTGCAAGAAGGCCTAAGCTCCATGATATACAGCACTCATATTTCTTCAGTAGATCCAGAAGAATAAATTGAGAAGAGTCCAACAATTGAATAGCAAAAAATCAAAACCAAAAAAACCCACCCAGAAAGTCACCCTGAGAGAAGCCAGAATAAATAATACCACTGCCGAGCTCTGATGTAGCTCTTCTGGTGGAGCTCCTGGTGATGAATAAAAGGAGCTCTGAGTCAGGTGCTTGTAAATACAGTCATGTAACACCAAATCAATGAGAAAGAGTTGGGAGAGGAAAAGGGTCTAAAAACATCTCAGAGAGTCTGTGAACCTCTCAGCTGACTATAAGAACTCCCGATTCAGGCAAGAGCATCACAAGTGTCTTTGAAGGTTATTTGCTCTTAAATTTCTCTAGTAACATCTTGAGGAGCAGCTGGAGAAGGTGGAGACCTACCTGAAGCTGTGGAAGGAGATATGAGCTCGAACCTTGCTGACTTAAACAAACTGAGGCAAAACACAGCTTTCCACTGGAATGCCTTGGTGCTGATGTTTCCAATCTAAGATAAGGAGTGAAGAGTGGCAACCTCTCAAACCAGACACTGCTAAATTCCAGTGAGATCAAAAATAACTCCCTGTTAAAGGCTGTCCTGCTAAAAAGTTTAATGCTCCCAAAAGTCATTACAGCTCTCCAAGTCTTCTGCTAAATCCTCCTTCCTCTCGCAGACATTTCAGTCAGTACTGAACGGAGACATGCAAAAAGAATCCAACCCACCCATTCTCTGGCAAACCCAGGAGACAGGAGCAGCCCATGGAGCCCATGGCACTGCCAACAGTGGGGATCTTGCTGACCCCAGAACAGCTCTCTGGAGACAGAGTTCATACAATGACAGATGGCCAAATGCTAGCACTGTGCCTGGATACCTTCCTTACTCTGTGCTAGAGAACAAATTCATTTTCCATAAAGCACTAAATAGGCCAACTTTTAATCTGGCTTGCAGTGCTGAAAACAACCTGCAAAAAACAGGTGGGAGCCTCCTTTCATGCAAGCCAAAAGACAGATAAAAATAGACTTGAATTGCCATTGAAAATATGGTAAAACAATACTTTTTCATCTGCTAAAGCAAACCCTGGGAGTAAGTGAATTAACAGGCAGACACTATGAGCAAGGCATTGCTGTTCATTAATTAAGATGAACATGACAGCAATTGATTGCCTCTACCTCTTGAAGGCATCAATCAGAGCCCAAAGCTGAGTGTGCACCTTGTCTGTCCCTCACAAACCCTGCTGGAACTCTGCCCATTCCTTCCTAAATGTTTAGAGCAGCATTCCCTCACAAGTAAATGTCTTTCCCCTCCTGCCATCTCCGTGTTCCTATCCAGCCCGGTGTTAAATCCTGGTGCCATCTCCTCATTTTGAAATTGGCCACAAGCAATGAGTTCAAGAAATTAAAGCCAGGGCATTTGCAGAAAGAGTTCTTACAAAGCCAAGATGTCCTTCCAGAGAGATTAGAGCCGAAGGCCATAATTAACATGTCCCTGCTGCTGTTATGACAGCATAGCCCTGATCACCCACACTGACATTCAGCTTGCCAGAGCTATCCCAAAGGAAGAATCCTCAGCACCATCTAATTATCCCAAACTTCAGCCTGTTGCTCAAGAGAGTTGCTCCTGTGGATAGGCGGCTTAAAATACTCCATGTATCCAGGCATGGAAACACAGACTTCCCCTCAGTCCAAAGACAACCAGTTTAATCAAGTCAGACAGTGACCTGTCCCAAGCAGGAGGGAGATAGAAAAGTTTTTGTTTAAACAAGGGAGGGGGGAGGGGGGGAAGCAGCCAAATCCTTGTCTCATTTATGGTAATGTAAATCTAGAATAACTGGATAAATATAACCAAAGTTAAAGCTTTTATAAACAGGTATAAATCAGATCAGCTTAAACACATGCAAGTTTTTAAGACTCTTTGGCATCTTTTAAACCTCAATTTCTGGTTAGATGCTCAGTCAGGCTGAGTCCAGCCTTTCAGCTGTCTGTTATTTATGGGACTGTTCACAAAGCTGAGTGGTCACCCCACAGGACATGTTTAACCTCCATTTGCACGACACTTAGCAGATGTGTAAACTGAAAGGCTGGCAGAAATTTGAGTGTGCACAACTGGGGGACAGTACTGCCCCTCAAAAGTACAAAGTATCAAATAGGGCCATTAAAAAGCCAAAATTAAAAATCAAGATGTCCACCCCAGGAGATCGTGATTTTTCATTTCAGATTGAGATCAAACATTCAGCATTTTTCCCCACAGAATTAAAAGTTCAGAGTTTTTTGGGTTTTTTTTTTCAGTGAACTGTTGAAACATTTTGACTGAAAATAAACATTTTGACATTTCCAAGTCAGAATGTATACATGTGGTTTGTCAACAAAATTAGGTTAGAAATCGCAAAGGAAGAGGTTTTCATGTGAGGTTTATATTGTACTTCCTGCTTTTTGAAGAAACAGTGCAATCATGTCCAGGTCAAAAAGTTAAGAGGTGCTCAAAAATGCTAACAATGAATTGCCCACTCTCCTTTAATCTCAGATCAGTTTTGAACTCAGTTTGGATTATCCCTGATTTTATTCAAGATAATTCATCTTCTTTTCCAGCTGCACAGGCAGATGCAGAAACCTGGGCTACCAATTACTTTCATGTACAATCTAGGATTAGAGGTGCAGAAAAACACAAAAATATTATTATTACCTTTGTATGTGCTTTCTTCAACCAGAAGTTTTGGGTTGCACCTTTTAAGGGTGAATGCTGGATCCCATTTCAAATTTCTTGTCTGCATTTACCCTGCTTGGACACAGCAGAGAGATTTCAAACATCAAATCAGTTTGGAGCTGTGTGAATTCCTTCCAGATAGGACTCTTCTTGGATGTGTAAAGACTCAGCACTCAGAGAGCACCTGAATGACAACTCTGTTGCCACAGGGACTGGCACAGCGAAGGATCTGAATGAGCAAACTACTGGCCATGCAATATTTTTATTATTTCTTTATTTTAACCGAAATGCAGAGAATAAGAGTTCAGGCAACAGAATATTTTAAATTTGTGCTCTTTATGTGGAACAGAACTGCATGGCCAGAAGAATTACATTTGTCTTGCTTTTATTTTAAACTCCTGTATCTTGATTCTGGCAACAAGCTAAAATGCCCAGAATAATTATCTTTTCTCAATATCTCTGGATTGCCTTCAAGCAAGGTAGCTGGAAAGACTGGAATCAAAATAATTTCCATCCACCCCTAAATCTTACTAGTCAAAGCTTACGTGAGTTACAGAAATTGTTGATGCTTGTGCAAAAGGTGTTGATCTGAAAAATAGAAATGTATTTTATGACTTTGGAAAATGTAAATCAGAGGGTTTTTCATAGAGAGATATTTGTGTTTATATATAGAAACCCAGTAAGAAACCAAGAGTATTTTTCTCTTCCATACACCTACCTCTAATTACTATGTGTTCTATGGTAATATATCCCATTTATAGAATTAATTGGTACTTTAGAAAGGGAGTCTTATCTTAAAGGTAAGCACCCAGAAGGAAAAGAACAAGGAAAGAAAAAGAAAAAGGAAAAGGAAAAGGAAAAGGAAAAGGAAAAGGAAAAGGAAAAGGAAAAGGAAAAGGAAAAGGAAAAGGAAAAGGAAAAGGAAAAGGAAAAGGAAAAGGAAAAGGAAAAGGAAAAGGAAAAGGAAAAGGAAAAGGAAAAGGAAAAGGAAAAGGAAAAGGAAAAGGAAAAGGAAAAGGAAAAGGAAAAGGAAAAGGAAAAGGAAAAGGAAAAGGAAAAGGAAAAGGAAAAGGAAAAGGAAAAGGAAAAGGAAAAGGAAAAGGAAAAGGAAAAGGAAAAGGAAAAGGAAAAGGAAAAGGAAAAGNAAGAAAAGAAAAGAAAAGAAAAGAAAAGAAAAGAAAAGAAAAGAAAAGAAAAGAAAAGAGAAAAGAGAAAAGAGAAAAGAGAAAAGTTGATAAGTAGATACCAGGTCTAAGTTATTAGAGAAAATACCTGAAATATATTGCAAAAAATACTAAAGATATAATATCTTGTTGTGGCATCCTGTGTATCAAACTGAAAGGTTCTGAGTCTCAGGGAGCAGCTGCTACTGAGCAGCACATCCTAACATCCAGCAGAATGGCCAAGCAACAATGAAAACATGCAAAATCAGGAAGCAAGTTTGAAAATGTAAGCAGCTGTTTTTCTTGTTAGGCATTAACTTCATGCCATTGGATTCTCAATTCATTTTCTATCAAGAGAACAATTGAGATCCAAATATTTGATGTAACATTCAAATATTTTGCAACACAAGCAGTCCAGACTTCTCTAATTTTTGCCTTTTACAAAACACTCATAATATTATACTCCTGTCAAGGGCTTAAATTTTCTTGATGGAAAGAGATTATGTGGGAGGACAAATGGCTGAGATGCAGTGCTTAATCTATTTGAAAAAAAATCTCTCTTACATCAAGGATTCTTTGCTAAAATAACAATGAATCAAATTAACTCCATGGACACAACATTAAGCTTCCCCTTGCACCAGAATTATGACTTTTAGATGATGGTAGACTTAAAATCCTTTCTAGCCAAGCACTAGACCAACATCTATGAGAATTTAAATAGTTGCATAAAACCAAAAAGAAGGATAAATCATTTTAGAGGATAGTCCATCCCATATCTTTGAAGCTTTTGGTACAGAAATAGCCACAGGAAGTGGAAATGAATGCAACAGATTAATATAACATACACAACACCTTTTAATTTGTCCCAGTGACTCCAAAGGGCTGTAACTTAAAAAGTTTAGGAGTTCATGGAGTACACATGTTGGATAAATAACTGCAAAATCTTCAAGTAATGCAGAGGATTGCACTAATCCCAACAGCCTCTGAATCTCAACTTGCTTAAACATACTTATATTCACTTCTGAGTTTGGTCCTGAGAATGGGACCTGCTACATGTGGTTTATTTTTTTGGGGGAAACAAAATGAATGAGTGATATTAGAATCACCTGAGAGGCTTAGGTGCAGGTCACTAACAATATTAAACATGCGTATGAGTGGAACAGCTTAACAGATTCCAGAAAAGGAGAAAACTCTGCTGTGGAAACTTGCACTGCCTTTCAATTGTCACAAGGAACACCAATCCCAAAGAGCTGAAACTCCCTATCATCAGGGAACAAGAATGTTGTTTGCAAGGGAGCAGCAGCCACCAAGCAGGAGACAGTCTTCAGGAGCTTGGGCTTGTCCATGAGTGGGACTGTTGATGTATTTCCTGCAGCATCTCACACTCCAGAGCCAGGAATACAACAAAGATCTGAGCTGTGGGTTCCTAGACGAGGTTCAAATTATCCTGCCATGTGAGACCTACATGGCATCACACTGGTTCCCCCAGAGTTCCTCACTGTCTCCTCGCATCATCCACACATCGGAGGGGAAGGGAAGAAGGTGCCTGCCTGCAAGGGGAGAGGTGGGATAGAGCAGAAGATCCTGGAGGTGGATACTTATGATCCAGCTATTCAGTCTCCTGGAGAAGCTTGCAGTAGCAGCCAGAACCCTGAATGTAAAAACCAGATAAGTGTAATATTTCTAAGATTATTCTAGCATCCCATATCCTCATCCAAGTTGGAGGTGCCCTGACTTCATTTTCCCACAGATAGGAGAAATAAAGGTTTATGTCACATAAAGCTCAGAGCCTTTTGCTGAGCAGATAGATGGCCAGCTTCCTGCTCTCTTAGGTAAGCAATAGAGGAAATAATACCGTAGTTCAGAGAACTCAGAAATAAAATGGCATTTGGCAGTGCTTAGACTTGTGCTGATACCACAGCAGTTATTTCTGTCAGCTTCAGAGTACTGTGCTGTGGCAAATTAATGGAAAAAAAGATGAGAGTAAATTATTTGCTCTGAGATTTTCTCTCTGAATGTTCAGGCTAGATTAAGGAAAAGGCCTTGCCCTTGCCTGTATAGCCTCTTATTTCCAATTGGTGTTACAGCAGCGCTGGACTCACTGCTCCTGTTAAAGGTCAGTCAATGTTTCCACTATAAACCTCTTTTACTGCAGATTTCACACAAGTGTGTGAGTTTAATTTACTCTGGACTGAATCACAGTTCTTCTTGACCTGGAAATTGAGGTGTTTTGATCTGTTCTTTAAATCTGTACACTCATTTCAGT
Source organism: Peucedramus taeniatus (assembly GCA_013400575.1). NCBI lineage: Eukaryota > Metazoa > Chordata > Aves > Passeriformes > Fringillidae > Peucedramus > Peucedramus taeniatus. Next base: position 142,996 of record WBNO01008564.1, on the reverse strand, counting down.
ATTAACCTGGGACATCTTCAAAAAAGGTCATTTCTAACACACATTCTTATTTAAAAATATTCCAAACATAGATGATCCCCTTTGGATAACTGATTCCTTCAAAACACCAGCCAGTGTTTTCCTGATTTAGTCCCAAAGCAATACTGGCAGCTCATTGCATGTTATCTGAGAAACTATGGTTATCAAGCCTTATTATTCAATAGAGGGTGGGTCACTTCTGAAAAATGAAAATCTGAAAGGAAGGTATTACTACTTGGAAAAATTTCAGCTTCCAAACAAAAAGTTGTATTTCAAAATGGGCTGTGCACACAACCAGCAACTGGACACAGCACAATCCCCAGGAAGCTAATGAAAATTATTTTTTGCCATTGGGCAGGAAACAAAAAAACACTGGAATCAAAAACCTGTATTTTCCAAACTTCTCTAGAAATTAAGTACTTCATGGGATATCTCTAGGGCAACTGATCGTCCCTTTGTAAAATGAATAATCACCAAGGAATTATTTGTAAAGTCCCCTCATTATCCACCCACACACATCTTCTTTCCCACTGAAGCAATAACTCCCGCTGTCTATCTTCTGCCCCCCTCTGTTGGGAAGAGGTCTCCTGCACAGATAGGAGAGGCCAAGTGCCAGCTCTGGTGGGTTATTTCCTGTTTTGCCTTAGTTGGGGCACAAAGGATATGTGCAGTCCCCTCCCCAGGGCTAAAGCTGGTCCCTTGTTCCCTTTTCCCCTTGTGGGCAGAAGACCCACGGAGCCTCTTCTCCCTCTAGAAAGGAGCTGCAATCAAAGAGGAGGAGGCTTAACAGAAAATCCTGGTTTGGTGTCACATACCTGTCACTGAAGTGTGTAAGAAAGAATGGACGGTGGGGATACCTAAGAATTTGGAAATAGTTTTGTATTCCATGTTACTGTATAAAAACTGTCACAATTTTCAACAGGAAAAATCAAAGCACCTCCCCATCAGTCATGTTTTTATTCTCAAGGAATTATTTGGTGGAAATTCTCCAATTTGTGAGGTTTCACTCTGAACAAAGCAAAAGCAAAATTCTTTTTCCCCGGTTATTTGCATTATTTGCCCATCCCTACTTTCAGCTTTAAGTCTCTCTACATGCACCTAGGTTTGCTCATCCCCACCCGCACACCTGGTTCTCCGTTAGGACTGCCTTGGCGTGGCCCCAAGAGCAGTGGATTTTGAAGCCAACACCCAATTCTCATGCAGAGGACAATCCCACACCTATGGCTATGTTTTCAAACTATCTAAATGCAACAGGGCATCGGCAGAACTCAGTTGCAAAGGTATAAATTTAGACTGTTACAACAATCTTGATGGAAATCTGATCAAATTCTTACTGCGTCAGGAGCAGGGTTTGGTTTAGCTCAGGCCATCTGGAGGAGGTCAAGCTAAAGGCAGAACTCCCTGGGAGGATTTAGAGCCAGGATTTTAGGCCACGCAGGGAGTTCTGCCATCAGGCTGCACAGTTTACCAAGTCAGGTGAGAATGGCCTGTGTATCTCTGTAGCAGTTACAAGTAAATTGCATTTGCACACTCTTCTTCTCAGACTTACGGATTAGAAACCTGATACTTCAAAACAAAGCTGAATGAGCTGATGCCTCACAGGCTTCCATGAGCTGTCACCAGAGCTGCAGTTCAGGGTATCCTAAACTTTAACATGGAAAAAATTCTTCACTCCAAGGATGGTGAGACACAGGTTGCCCAGAGAAGCTGTGGATGCCCCATCCCTGGAGTGTTCAAGGCCAGGCTGGATGGGGCTCTGAGCAACCTGGTCTAGAGGAAGGTGTCTTTGTCCACAGCAGAGGGTTGGAACAAGATGATCTTTAAGGGCCCTTTCAACCCAAGCCTTTCTATCATTCTATGTTATGAACATGGACACAAGCACATGGATCTGCCTGGATTGCAGGCAGTGTTAACATGGTGATATCACATACCAATAAGACTGGAACATGTTCAAATGATAGGCTGAGCTCATTAACCTCTGTCAGCATCAATTCATGCAGCCATGACTTCCTATTAATCAGTATTTTGCAGGTCTGACACCAAAGGCAGCTTTTACAGTGCAGCCAGCTGCCATGGAATACCCTGGGGAGGACACAAGTGCATCTGAAGAAATGGGACTTTGAGCAGTGTAGCTTTGTGTGTCTCCACCTTCATCAGTGCTCTGCTGGGACAGCAGGGAGGCAGCTCATGCAGAGTGTGAAGGATGAGTAAAGGAAACCATGCTGGAAGAGATTCACTAGAGACAATCTTCCAACACAAAAGGCCCACTCAGGGTATCTCTGAGGAGAATGAGGTCCTTTGGCTGGCACAGTAAACCATGATCTCTATTCAGAGTGAAGAAGAATTCATACTTTTAGGCTTGTCAGTAAAGTGGGCTCAGTCCAAAACAGAGCTCTGTAGTAAGTTGGATCTGCAACTATTTACTTTTAAGAGAGGTTTGGCTCCCAGTTCCCAGACTGAAGTCAAGACTTTCTACCCTTTCCATGTTGACTGACCCTCTTACCACTTACCTAAAAGCACATGATTCTTACAGGTTGTTTTAAGGTGTGAGAGTATTTAATCCTGCATTTGTCGAGGGCTTCTCCAGCCTGTATTTCTGCATCTCTGCATTTACAGTATGGAAAGCCCTTTTCCCTCTGAGCCCATGTTGTACACACAATGAGAAAACCTCCTATAACATCCTAACAAAACATGCTTGAACAGAGCCAGCAAGATTTCACTATAAGCTACTTCTGTAGGTTAATTCCATTGCATAACTTAAACGATTGACAATCAGCCATAGAACAAAAGATGTGTTGAACAAGAGCGGGGATCTTCTTAAGTCACATGACACTATTACTTGCTGTTTCCAGCTTATACTTTCAGTGTCGGAGTACCACAGAAACACAGGAGAAGACAGAGGTGGTCCATTACTGTCTCAGCTGAGTGTCTCTGTGTCCAGCTGCTGAGTGACTGATGCCATTGCCCCTTTTACTTTCCTGAAAGGCCTAAAATGTGCTCAAGCTTATTTACTAACTTTTCAAATTGAAATAGGCTGTGCTTTTATTCACTCAAATTGCCTTGATTTTCTTTTCTTTTTTCTCTTTTTTTTCCAGATGGAAAATATCTGGAAAGAAACCCTTCGGTAATAGAGAAATCAGCAACTTGTGGGACAAGTTCAGGACTGCTTGGGATGAAGAGACCCAGGGAGCACACGTTATTTATCTTGCATTACTCCACTTTTTTCCAAACGTGTTTTTATATAATATGACAGGTTATCACTTCTTGCCTTTGGCTACAGATGGGTAGGACTGCAAACAATCAAATGCAAATCAAGAACAGTCTACAGCAGACACACCATTGTATTGTCATGGCATCACTCCTACTCACTCCATTAGTCAAAGCACTCCCTTGGTTTGGTTATTTGGATGGAGTAGCTGGGTGGAGACAGAGTGTGTGGGTGGATGGCTCTTCTCCAGCAGAGCAAACGCTCTCCTCGGGACGTCTCTTACGACAAGGAATTCCTCGTGACATCATGGGCTGCTTGACGAGGGAGTGATGTGCTCGAGCTGGAATGGCTCCCACTGAGTTTTATAACACAGCCAAAATAGGATGAGCAAATCCTACAAGGATAATCAATTCAGGGGCATGGCTGTACTTATACCAGGATTTTTCCTTTCTTCCTTTCCCAATAGTATGATGTATTTCAGAAATGCAGCTTCTAACCCCAAGAAAGCTGGATGCACACACTGACTGCGATTAGCAGAGCTTTCTTTTTGTTTGGTTTATGCACAAAATACCAATTATAAAGTTTTCCCTTTCAGGATCAATTAAAAGAAATCTCCTTCACACAACCTCATAAAATAAGCCAATAGTCTTCAAGAAAGGATCAAGTAGTTTTAAAAATTTAAGTCAGCCATACTTTAGATTTAGATTTATCTTTACTATTTAGAGAAGGGCTGACATTTTCTTACCAGAGGAAAAAAAGAACAGCAAATTTGGGCTAGATGAACTAAGGAATTGTTTGTCCTGTCTAATTCACCAAAAACCCAAGAGACATTTACTCAAGTGCTTCACATCTAGAAAATGTTCACACAGTGTACAGACCAAGCTGGCATCATTGACAGAGGACGTCTCATCAAAACGTAACACATTCTATAAATCACACAGTGGGCAGCACCACGGGGATGAGAAATATCCTTTTTGCACTGTTTTTGGTTAACAGAGCAAAGCAAGCCCTGGTCAGGACTACAAAACACAACAAGACAAGGCAGACCAGGGATATTCGATCTTCCCTAACTCCTGGGTAGAGCTTTAGGGCAGGAACTTTTAACTCTAGTTTTCTGGGCTTTACTTGGCTTGGATCAACTGACAAGGGCAATTCCTACACACTTTTGTTGTTTCAGCTAAAATAATTGGGAAAGGACAGGTGAGTATGGCTACACACATCTAAGTGGGTAAAAAATATATCCTGGCATGATATTGCAAGAACAATGTGATGAGATCCAACATGCTGTAGTACACAGGACCTGATAGTAAAAAAAAACAATCAGCTTGACTCAAAAAATTAAATTTTTGTCTTCTAGAAAAAATGCAATTAAGAAAGAACAGACAGCTTTAGTGAGATGTCATAACCTGGTATCAGCAAAATAAAATTCCTAAATAAACCTGAGCTATTTTCCAAGGGAAATATTAGAGAGTAATTATAATTTAGTAAGAAACTAAATTGAAACTAATTGACAAAATCAGGGGAACATGTACTGTGGCCACATCTCTGCCTTGGATCTGCTCACAAGGAGCTTGGTGAGATGGAAGAAGGAAAGATTTGGCTAATGGCAAAAATAATTCCTCCTCCTGCACTATGACACAGTCTGTAAGCCCAAACATAAACTCACAGTAAGAGTTTCCAATAATAGGCAAAAGTACAACACACAGTTATCTGTGGTACACAACAGCTGAAAATCTCATTTGTAATGAATCCACAGGTTCCCCAGGAGGTGAATCTCTGCCATGGTTCCTGCAATAGCTCAGGATCTCTCCCTAAGCACAAGCAGGGCAGGTCTGACCCTGGCTGTCTCCCACATCCCAGGACACCATCTTCCCAGGTTGTATCCTACTTCTCCTTGACACCACACTACACAAATACACCCTCCCAGGCCCCAGCACACCTTTCCCATTATTTGAAATGTTTTTCACTGCGGAGCACATGTGCATTCTTCCAAACATGTGTAAGAGCTCCAAGGGCCCGGGGGAGCTGCAGCCCCTGTGGCGTGCAGCAGGAACACAGCCAGCCTGCCTGAAAAGAGAATCGCCCTGAGCAATGCTTATTCTTAGATTAGCTGCACACAACAGGGAGATCTTCCTATCTGAAAAGTGCATATTTGGAGAGGTACACCTCCTGCCAAGGCTTTCCCAAGTGGCTCCCAGGTGCACCAAGGCTAGCAGGGGTATTAGAGAGAAGGTGAAAACAAACTCAGGGATGGAGAGAGGGAACACACTAAATTCTCCTCTTAATCCCTGATATTTAAGGGATCATTTTAAACCCTGCAGCACGAGATTTGTGATTCGTGACAGCATCTGTTCTTTATTTGGGTTACTCCTATTATTCCTATCAGTGTTTGCTATTGTCTTTTCTGCAACAGGAGCTCAACAGCCGATGAAAGCAGCACAGGTGACTGGCAATTTTCCACGATCCTCTTCCCTCACAGTCCCATTCCTCACTCTAATTTAATCAGGCGGTTTTAGCCTGGTATATCAAGCTTTACTCTCCGAGGCAGGCTACACCGAAGGCTCACCTACACACTGTGTCACTGGCATCTTAAATCACCATTCTGGCTCCAGGGTAGCTCTAGGAGTATCAGCATGTACTGACTATCCCTCATTAAAATTCAGCAGCGCTGGAGCAGATGAATTGTGCAACTCCATTGTTCCTGCTGTGTGGTTGCAGGCATTCACATAATCTTATTATGACTTTTGGGTGGTTCACATGCATATTTACACTTTAATTTTCTGTGCTGTAGGTTCAAAGAGGAGCGTGTGAAATAGTAATATATGGCTCTTGGAACTGGGAAAAGATAAAGAGTCTCCTAAAATAAATACAAAGTGATCTAACATCACCACAGTGCAGAATTTACACTGGATCAAGGAAAACATTCTGTAAACTGTTCTGGGAAAATTAGGGGTTTTTTTTTGTTTTGGAAAAAAGCATTGTTTTTGAAAATCTTCATGTTAAGTAAAGGTTCTAATATTGTAAGCTTCAGTAATGCCCTAGAGCCCTTTCCACACTGCAGATACTCACCATGTTTGCCACCAGATAAATCCAAAATGGAATTGCAGTGCCCTCCTTGGGGATCTTCCCTGCATTTCATTAGGGACTTACACTCCTCAAATATCAGCAATTGGCAAAATGAACAAATTTAGAAGGAAATACCTAGGGCTATTTTCCCATAAGGAATTTTGCCTTAAGGGACCCATCAGAAAGAGGCGAAGGGGAAACTTCCCCGTTTATTGTGAAATCCTTTTCCAAAATAATTACCATTGACAACCCAGGGATACCTCAAAATATTTGAAACTTTGCATAATGCTTACAAAACAATACGTATGAGCAAGCCTTGGAAGATTACAAGGAAGTGTGGCTGCTGCTGATTCCCAGAAAAATGCTTTAATCACACAAATATGGTTGTATTTGTGTGATTAAACACAAATACGGTTGAGGGAGAGATAAAGGAAAAGGAAAGACTCAAGGAACTTTGGCCTGAGAGGGTAAGAAATCCCTCTATACATAACTGTACTGAGTTAACACACTGGCAACATCAGCCCTAGCAGCTGGCAAAGACATTAACAACCCCTGTAAGGAAGAGTGCTTGGATTTGGCTCCTCAGCATTATTTATCACCTTCCCCCTTCAGAAAGTGTGGCCATGGCATCCTCAAGGTTTCATAACATGGACTGATTTGTGCCTTCCTCCAGTTTCCCCTAATGAACCCCAAATGAAACGTGTGCACCTCAGTGTTAGCTCAGGAGGAAGATGCTCTGAGCTCTTTGCACTCTTCATAGCACACATACAATATTTCCATGTGCTTTTATTGACACAACTGTATTTACATTTCTATTTGATGTGTACAATGCACATCAGGATTTAATGGCACAGACAGGACAAGAGTCCAAAAATTCCAACCTATTTCTCAACTACAAGACTTTACTCACCCCAGCCCTTGGCTTCTCTACAAGGACCACCAACAGAGGCAACAGCTGAAGACAACTGCAGTAGTTTTCTTTGGAATATGAACACGAGGAATTCAACTGACACTGGAGGGATTCTGGATGGTGGGTTATACACCTGCCAGGAAGAAGCAGCTATTTAAAAGGCTCTCTCTGGGGTTTTCCCCTTCATTTCCTCACCAACAGAAGAAAAGCAGCCCATCACATAAGGTGGTGCATGATCCTCATGGCTTCTTTCCTCTCCTCGCTTCCACTTCCTCCATTCTGGTAAGGTGGGAGAAGTAAAGAGCAGCAGGAGCAGCGATGAAGTTTCTCCTTTTTGTGGTTTAGTGCTGCAGTGTGTGATCTCTGCTTTCTTTAGTCACAAGCTGGCAGGTACAGCCTCGGTGAGGCTGCTGCAGTGGAAGTTCAATAGACAGTCTAAAAGGGGTGGCTGGCACTGACGACTTAAACAGAAAACCTTGTGTTTACTGGTCCAGGATCAAGCAAAGCGTGCTGGCCTAAACCTTTCCTATACATATATTACATAAAGTCTTTAACCATAGTGAGTGAAACATTACCAATGGAAAATCCATAAAAGTTGGAATCCACAGAATGGAATGTTTTATTTTTGCCTACCAGGAGACAAAGAGTACACAATATTTTAGCTTTTCTCAAATTAATTATTTGTAAGCTTTTCCTCATCAGACTTCCCTCTTGGTGTAGAATAACATACCTCCCCTCAGGAAAAAAAAAATCTTTAAATTCCAGAGGAAACATCTTAGCAGCTTTTATGTGGCCCAAAATAAATAGTCCATAATCCAGTAAAATCTTTTTTAAGAATAATGGGCAAGGAAATGGCTAGAAAAATAATTTCTGAAAATCCAACAGCAGAACAAAATGGGAAAATGTCTGGGTTTTGCATCTGTATTTTAGCAACACCCACTTTCTAGTCCACTGTTTTCTTACCATATGAATATTGGGCTTTACTTCACCACACTAACTAAACTTTTCAGGTGTTAGAGGGTACTTTCAAAAATAAATATCTGGAGGCTGTTTATAGATAGAGAAGTATGACAAGGATTCTCTAAGTACAGAAATGCTAAATAAAATCACTGCTGAGGGAAACAGAAGCTTGTTCATCAGTTCTCATGTTTTTAAAATTTTTGTTCCTTTTCTACATAATTTAAAGCTGTGCAAATCATCAGTGTTCACAGTGCACAAAGAAATTCTCTCCTATCTTTTTATACAAAGTACATATATAAGCATTAGCTTTATAAGGGAATCCTTTTGTACCAGGACTTTGGAATTTAAAGTTGTGACAGATAAGCAGGCAATTTGAATGTGTTTAATACTGGAATGATTTCAGCACAGCTAAAAATATTGGATGCTTTTTGCTTCAGAATTTGTAATTTCCCAGTACAGTTTTCTCAAATAAAAGTCTATATTTTCTTTGATACTTCATGATGATTTTTTATCATATGGTAAAAAAAACCAAAAAAACACGTATTTTGAAAGACAATTTAGAAAAAACCCAAATCCAGTATCAACAGTCATTTTTTTTTCTGAAACATTTAGAGTTCACTTTGATTTTTCCTAAGACAAATGCCAATAATTTTCTTTCACATTCTATAAAGTCCAGGTCAGAGTGGGATCCTAGTGCTCCTAGCGGGATGTGCAGTGTAGCACACAGGACATGCAGAACTCCTGACTGGAAGCTGAAGCTCATCTTGCTCAAGTAGGAAACACTTTTTTTTCAACAAATGAGAGTAACTTCTCCTGGGTGTTGTAATTCTATCATCACTTGGAATCTGAAATCAAGATTGGATGCCTTTCTAAAAGATGCGCTCATGGCTCAGTCCCAGATTAATGTCTTTGATAGCTCCTCTACTTGGTAGGAAATAATATAAAAATAACAAGGTCAAATTCTTTGGCTTGTTTTACACCACAGGTCAAAGTGGACAACCGCGATTCCCAGAGGAACCTTGAATTCACTGCCATCATCAACAACAGTAATAATTACTGTGTGCCTAGAATATTTGATTTAAATCCTGATGGCAAGCAGTGGAGAAGGGCATGAATTATCATCAGAGCACAAGCTGTTTGAATCCTAACTCACTTCACAAGTGAGATTTTAGGAATTCTCCTGGCTCTAATTCTTCACTGTGGTGCAACACAGTCAGCTCCAGTGTTAGTATTGCAGATAAGAGTTTCTCCTTAAACAGATATCAGGGATCTACCATCTATTTTACACACGGCAGGGAAGACATCTTTTTTCAGCTAAACCTAGCAGGTTAGGTTCGGCTATTCAGAAGTCTTTAGATGAACAAAAATCGTTGTAATAGGTCACATGGATAGGGATACTGAAGACGAAGCTGACACTATCACAGGTGGATGTTTCTAACAATGTACAATTCTGGCCAATTCTCCACTGCAAACTAAAGCAGAGGACAGAGGTCTGTGATACAAGGGGTACAAGCAGTGATCAGCTCTGATACTTAATCATTCAACACTCCTGAAAGCTGGCTTGTTACCCCTGCGGGAAGAGAGAGCTCCAAACTCAGCACAAACCCAGTTCCCAGTGCTGCTCAAGGTGGATGAATCACCCTGAGTGACATCAGCTCAGAATAACTGCACTGACAGGTTAGCTTTAATCACTGCAGGAGCTCCTTGTTTAGTACTGAGTAAGGCTTTGGCTCTGATTTATTGCTATCCTCTAGAGAGGATGAAGATTTTTAAATAGTGTGTAAAGTAGTGGGTAGGGGCTGAATCCTCTCTTTTTCCATAGATTGATTTTGGTTTTCTCACATGGAAAAGGTGAGCCAGTCAAAAGATGCTTCAGAGCCAGTGTTTAAAAACAAATTATCACACTGCCCACCTCTGCCATGGAAGGCAGTGCAAATACCTGGGATCATGCTAAAATTGCAGAAAAGACCATTTCTATCACCCAGATTTCTTCAAAAGCTAACTGAGGAGACAGCTGAGGGCTTTGCAATATTACCTCTTCATGCCAACACCTCTTGCACCAGGCAGAAGACAAGAGTGCTCCCTGTGGATATCAAAGAAGATGCACATGTGCATCTTGCTTTGCATATTTCCTGTCTTGGGTTTACAGAAAGAATAAAAACCCAGCCAAGCCATTGCCCCATAAAATTTGTTGGCTAGAGAAGCTGCTGTACATAGCAGGAGATGCTCTGAGTCAGCTGCGGGTGCAGAAAAGCCTCCCCTGCTTCCAGCTTTTGCATAAACAGGGATGGACACATCGTGGTGACAGTCTGTCCCTGCAGGACAACCTGCTCTCCAGCACTGGCACATTGCTCTAGGTTTTGCAGGAGTCCTTTGATATTTGATGAGTTTTTGTTCAGCACCTTTTTTTTTTTTTTCAATTAAAATCCTTCTTTCTTCTAATAAACATCAGTCATGAGAATATCTAAGACTGACAGTCCTTCTTTACCCTGAGAATAAAAATGTGGAGTCTGGAATTTTGGAAGTTTTGATTTTTTTCACAGCGTCTGTTTTTCTCAAACTGTACACAGGACCAGAAAATAATAAATTGAATGGCAAGGCAAAGAGGAGAGAGGAGGGGAATAAAAACAGCCAAGAAAGCTTTTCAAACTTCTCCAGTCCTGGTTGCTGGGAATTGTGACAGACAAGGGCTTTTCAGAGCAAGCGCACGTTTCCAAGGTGGATCCCACAGTTCCATCCCAACTGTGTCTCCTCCAATCCTTGCCAACCCTTGGCTTCCCTCCCCAACCCAGTTGGCCATTTCTTCCCTATCCATGTTCCTCCTTTTAAGAAAGGACTTTAATTTATTTATTGAATTAAACCTCATACTTTAAAATCTAATTTTTCACATTAAGAACTGTTTGTATAAGCACACAAATGCTTTCTCCTTCACATACAAGCCCTAAAACCCCTGGAATTGCCCAGAGTCCTCTGATATTCCTTTTCTAACCAAATAAACTGAGATGTGTCCCCTATGTTCACAACAGCTTTTAAACCTCTTAATCTCAGGACTAAGAGTTTCACAAGGGTAGATCCTCTTGGCTCTGGAAAAACATCTCAGGACTACAACATATTTTTGGCAACACAGAAGTCACTCTAATAGCCAGCTGCAGCTCTGAACCTGCCATCTGAGGGGAGGATAAAGACTTGGGTGTTGTTTAGTCTGGAGGAGAGGAAACTGAGGAATGCATGTGACAAAATGTCTTCCAATGTGTAGGGACTTCTAAGAAGAGAGGGATGATTAATTGTTCTTCATAGCCAGGAGAAAGAGGAAGAATCAGCACAAGCTCTAGCAAAGACAACTTAGGTCAGATATTAGAAAAACATTTCAGCTATGGTGGTGAAATACTGGAACAAGCAACTTAGGAGTGTGGAATCTCCTTCACTGAAATTATGCAGACCCAATTTAGATAAATACCACTTTACAGGCAACCCAGAAATGTGGAATTTCCTTTGCCGGAGTTTTAAAGAAAATGTTAAGACACATGTCTGGTAGGCATGGCTTAGCTACACTTGATCTGTTTCATCCAGCTCAAAAACCTCCAAGGTTCCTCCCAGTCACTCCATGATTTACAGGGCAGTGGTAAATTCTCATACAATGGGTCCACCCTCAACTGCCTGAGACACTGAACACACACACACACTTTATGGAGGAACTCCAAGGAGCTAAACGTTAAAAAAGGAAATGGAAAACAAAATTGCTCAAGTCTTGGTACATATAACAAATCAGCAGCAGACAGACAGGTATCATCTCAGGAATCTTAGAACTCCCAGTGCAGTCACCCAGTCATTGGGTCATTTCCCACCAGCTGGATATAGAAGACCATACCTCATCAAAGCCTGTATTAGCCCTGATATCTTCTTCCTCTCATTTTCCCTTTGCTTCGTGAAAGGAAGCGCAGCTACTTGATGGCTGGAGTGCAATTAGCTGCATCCTGCTCAGCGTGGCTAAAGTTGTATATTTGCATTTTAATATTTTTCCTATTACAGACCTCCCTGTGCTCCTATAAAAAACACAGCCTCTAATCCCCTATTAACTGTATTTAGCAAACCTCAAGTGTTTCCTCCATTTGCAATCTGGCTGGGCTTCAGCCCTGAAGCAAATTTCAGGTGGTTGTGGTCTAAACATTAACTCTGGTCTGGAGCGATTTGAATTACAAACCAAACACACTGTAAATGGAATCCTAAAGTGCAGTCAGAGCTCAGTCTGGGAACCTGGCTTTGTTCTCCTGAGCCTGCAAACCTCCTCTTGCACTGCTCCTAGGGCACTCCAAAAATGGGTCATTACTCACAGAGAGGAAGCACAGGTGTTACATTAAAGGACTGCAAAGGGAGCCATTTGGTACCAACAATATAAATTTATTACTCATAAATTTTTAAAATTTCCTTGTGTTTTGTGATTAGAAACACATCATACTTTGATTTCCTAACCACCTCCTGTGTTTTGCTTCCAAATTTTTGACAGCCAGTTAATGATGAAGTTTTCAGCTTATTTGCCAAAGTCTACCACACGCGCATTTGCTGCATCGCAGCTAAAAGGATTCAGCCACAAATATCCCCCTTCTCTACAGCTGCAGCAGCTATGACATGATGCATTCTTTAATTATTCACATCTTCCAACAATACAGAAGCATCATCTGTTATGCAGGAGGCTTCAGCTTCTATTCTCATAAAAAAACCCTAAAAAAACCCAAAGACCAAATTAAGCCTTAGTGCCTTGCTCAGACTGAAGACTAAAAGGAAAAACTACAGGAAGTGGAAAAGGCCTGTGATCTTATCCACACAGCTGGCATTTTGTAGACTGCTTTTAACAGGATGCAAGAAGTGATCAGGTAGACCTTTAAGTGACTAGACCCAAGGAAAAGTTTGAATAACAAACTAGACTTATAATTATTGGCAACAAATCAGCTCTTGTGCTCTTTTGCAAGAAGGAAGCTGCTGATGTGATAGAGTTGGGCACATTGGATGAGTGGATGCCTAGGACTCAGGCAATGCATCCTAATAATTATGGTAGGTTCAGGTTTTATACTGCAGGCCAAAATCAATGGCACTTTTCATGTACTGGAAATCAGGAACGTGCTTCAATAGATTCCTGAAGCAGAGGCTGATGGCACAAAAGGACAAGCATGTGCTGATATGAATGGCTGAACAACATTGTTCACTACATCACAAACAGAGATAGCATGAATTTACCAACAGACCCAAGCTGTTGTTGAGGTATTTTTTCTGTAATCAGTTTATGTTACACAATAGTTAGTCTGTCTTTTTTACAGAAGAGGAAATATTTTCTTCAGAAAATAGGGAAGGTCATAATCATCCTTTTTGAAAGATCCTTCTCTCTTCCTATTTCAGCTATAGCCATATGCTGGCTGCTTTTGGACAATCACTCATTTTTTTAAAGGTATCCTACAGCATTTAAGTAACTGCATCTGAAAATTGCTGACCTTGAAGGACTTTCCATAGCTGCATGAGGAATGCCTTAGAGAGATTGCTCCACTGACACTGCTTGTGGCCAAAGTCAATAGAAAGGAGTTCGATTTCTTTCAAGACAAACACAGGTAAATTAAAGCCTGTGTTCTCAAGGAGTCCACACTGTAAGCATGTCTAGTAAGTAAGTAAGTAAATAAATAAGTAAATCCTATTGGAATTACTTTGTCCCATTAGCCTCCTCCTGTATAACACAGGCTGCTGGCCTGCTCTTGTGGGCCTGGGACCAGACCTTCCATCCAAAGCTCTGCTCCTTTGTGCCCTCTGAACAGTCCCACTCATCGGCTACAACAATAGAAGACTACTCCAAAATTGTTCTTTGCTAAATTTGACTAAAGACAGTTTTTCTTTCCCTGTTTGAGGTAAGGATTAGCTAAATGTTCAAGTTCTTACACAAACTAATGTCCTAATGCAGGGGAAGGACAACATATGGGAATATGGCCAGACATCACACAGGAGGGATGCAAGTATTTATCAATATTCATTTATGCTCCAAGCACTTCTTTCCCTCAATAGTCTTAATCACCTTGTTCTGTTTGCTGTGAGCTGGCATTGTTCCTTGGGATGTTTTATTTGTGGGAATACACATGAAACACCTGTTTCCATGCCAAATGTGACTGAGCTAAGATTTGTGTCCATAAAAAAGCTACTGGTTATTTGCCATTCCTTGCTCATTATTCCCTCTATGTCAGATGCTTAAATTTGACCTTGCATAGCTGGGAATTCCTGCACACTATAAAATGGGAACACGTGCCAGGTGCATTTTGTATCCCAAAACACTATCCAGCAGCAAAGTACTGCTTTGCAACATTTCAGAGTCAGCAAACCAAGTCATGGGAGCTGCCCTGTGTCTTCAAGACTTTTCCATGTCTCCAGGCCAGTGAATGCCAGGGTGGAGAACAGCCTCTGCCTCACAGCTCAGCAAACTCAGTGAGCGACATGCCTGTCACCTCTCCAGCCTGTCTTGGTGAAGAGTCCACAGACCTATCTTACTCCTGGGAAATCAATGGGAAAGCTCAGGGCAGTGAAGCTGAACATATTGAAAAATCTTCCTATTCAACACATAAGAAATGGTCACTGCTGGTGAAATATACAAGTGTGGCTTCTCCTCTGCTTGAGAAAATATTCTACAACAGAGAAATTTGTGTGTTCAGTCTCATGAACTACCTCTGGTAAGAGCTGCCTGGAGGCTGTGGCCCAGAAAGAGAGTTCAGATTTTCCATAAAGCAGAGAAGAGAAAAAAAGATGACTGTTCTATGCCCTTGTTTATGCGCCCCAGTGGTGAAGGGTTGCTGGGGCTGAATGCCCTGTCTCTGTTGGGCAGCTGAGACTCAGGGGTTTTGGAAAGGCCACATGGAGGTGGTCAGATCTTCCAGAAAATGCCAGTGTCCACCAGAGCTGGGCAACACGGCACCACGGAAAACTAAAGCACAAGGACATTTCCACAGCTGTGCCCCCAGCAAGGGCCTGGCACAACACAGCTCTGCACTTCCACAAAAACCTTGGCCTGGTTATGTTTTTGACCTCCTCTAAGAGGCTGAAGCCTTTCTGGGCTCTGCTCTAAGCAAGAAATGTTTCAGAAGAAGGAAACAGAATTCAAAGTGGTGCTGTCAGATACTTGATTAAATCTACATATGTCAATCATACCCCTTTTCAATGTCCTGCCCCCTTGGCCCCTGTGGTTACTGGAAGCAGCACATTCATCTCTTCCATACTGAATCCCACCACTAAGGAGCTGTGGATGCACACTTCTGTGCAGCTTGCCCGGTGAGTCTGCTTCAGCCTGACTCCGCTGTTGTACAACCAAGGTGGACAGTGATATTCAGAGGCACAATGCTGCTTTTTTTCTGCCTCCCTGTGGTTTCTGTACTACAATTAATCTAATTTCTAGTGACCTGGCAAGACAATGCTTTCCATGTAATTTGGCAACGACAGGTTGATGCAAAGCATTAGCTTCTACATGCCAAGAACTGGATTTTCCCAGCATGGCTCCAGGTGCTAACAACAGGATGCAACGCGACCACCAACACCAAAGACTCAGCAGTGAAAAGGTGTATTTTTAAACCATGGAAATAACAAGTTAAAGTAGGGCTTTGTTCTAGATTATTCCAGCTGGTTTAGGTCCTGGCATTGCAGCTAATCTCTAGACCCATGCTGATTTTGCTATAATTTAAAATGTTTTATAATTATTTCATAATCCATTATCCAAGTACAATTATTTTTAGCTTTGTCCTGGGTATGGAAGAGGACAAGTTTCAGTCAGAGGCCCCAGCTGAAACAAAAGACCCGAGGTACCAGGCACAGGGCAGGATACAGCCCTTTCCTCCAGCACCATGCAGAGAAATTGCCTCTGTGCCCTCCACTTATAAAACATCAGAAACTTATTACCAGAGTACAAGCTGAAAAAAAAAATCTCACCCCACACTTTTAGTTTAGTTCTTTTGCTTGATGAATTAAGGTATAAATAATATTTGAACACATTCTCTAAATGTCTAATTCTTTATTCCTGGGACATGCACTTGAGAGATTGCATTTTATAGTCATGTCTGAATACAATAAATTCCAAAATTGATTTCTTTCTACACCTGTGTAAAGCTTAGGGATTCCAGGTCATAGCAAACTGTACAAATATTTCCTTCAGGTTCAGTCCTCTGTGCTTTTGAATCCCCAGTTTCTATTCATATTTCAGGTTCAACCAAATACTGAAACTAATAACAAGCCCTTGATCACACAGAATTAAAACTGAATTTTTGCATTGTTTACCTGCACAACCACTAAAGGAAAGCTCCAGGTTCACCTAAATATGTCTGGGCAACTTAACAAAGCAGTTTAGTGGTCAGGACCAATATGAGTATTTGGACAAGTTTTACATAGTTTGGATTCCATTGTGATAATTATTACAAAACTCTTGGGTTATTTTTTTCCTCAGACTCAAAGAGAGGAACTCAACTTTTTCACTTCCCAGCCACCCAAAAGAGCTGAGCTGATGCAGGCTGTCAGCCATGGCAATGCCTTATAGTGGGGATGTTCACTGAGGCAAAGGAATAATCAGGTCCCAGAAGCTTTTCCCAAAATCTCCCTCTGCCATAGTGACAGCACCAGTTTCAGCACAGCTTCAGCACATCCTACGGTCCAGCATAAATTTCATTGTCATTGAACATTCCAATTTATTGTCAACATTACTTACCTTTGAACACTTTTGCTAAACAAAATTTACTTTTAGGGAGAAAAAGGAAAAATGAAAACCAGCTATAGACATAATAGACTCCTTAAGTTCTTCTCCTACCCCCTCCATTTTCCTTGCACCCTCACACTCCTTTCCAGCCACACAATACATCCAAAGTATTATACAGGTGTCTGCTTAGATCTACTCAGAATTTCCAACTGACAGGTCTTATATTCCAGCTGGAAAATCCTTCAAGTCTCGGTCATTTTTTCAAGAAAAACAAAGACCCTATTGGGAAATTAAAACAAAATCATGTTGGTTATGATCAGCTGGCTGTTCAGTGGAAAGACATAAAAGCCTGAACAGGCCTGGAGCACTCAAAAGAGGTAACACTAGAGCCATTCAGATGCTAACAGGCTTCAGGGGAGCTCTGCAGGCTGTCCCAATCCTCTCCATAGCTACAGTTCAAGTTGCCTCTTATTAAAGGCTTTGACTGGCTGTCCTTGACATTTGGCCATAGATTTTATTGGCCTGCTCCTGCCATCCATGAAACGGAAACTGCTTTTAAAGTGCTCTGCAACAGCACACAAAGCTCTGCAAAGATATGCAAGTAAGCACTTCCAAAGTGGGCACCAAGGCTGGAGGAGAAAGGTACAGCTTCAGCCTCCTCATGGCCCTCAGGGCTTTTTGAAGGATCTTGACAGCAACAGAATAGCCTCAATCACTGACTGCAGGAGAGGCTGAAAATGAGGCACAGAGAGAGTCTGGATGGGCAAAGGAAAAGGGTTCAGCTTGGCAAGGAGGAGCAGCCACACGGAGCTGGTATTATTGCCCTGAAATACTCCATGTCATCTTCACGGTCACAAAATAGTTCAAGTGTGAAGGTACCTGTGGAGATCACCCAGCCCAGCATCCCTTCCAAGGCAGGGGCATCTGGGGCAGGTGACACAGGAACGTGTCCAGGTGGGCTTGGGATGTCTCCAGAGAGGGAGACTCCACAGCCTCTCTGGGCAGCTGTTCCAGTGCTCTGCCACCATCAATGCAAAGTTCTTCCTCATGTTAAGGTGGAACCTCTTGTGTTTCAGTTCACGGCCATTGCTCCTCATCCTGTCATTGTGTACCGCTGAAAAGAGTCTGGCACCTTCCTTGGCACCTCTTGAGATATTTATGTGGAGTCATGTGATCCTCTCTCAGTCCTCTTTTCTCTTTTCTCCCTAAACAGACCCAGTCTCTCCTCAAAAGAGAGATGCTCCAGACCCCTTATCATCTTTTTGACCCTATGGTGGATCCTCTCCTGAAGCTCCTTGCCCTTCTTGAATGTGCCCTATCCAGATCCTCAATTTGCACCCTTACTTTGATTGCAAAGGTATTTCCTGATCAATTCTTTTCCACAAGGGCCCTCCACATACAACTTTCCATGAACATACACTTTCCATAATACTACAATTGGTTTATTTAGGGTTATGGCCTCCTAATTTTAAGAAGCACCACTATGTTGGTATTCTGCAGTGTGGACAACTCTCTTGGCAAAGGGATCTTCCTTCTTTACAGGAAACAGCTATTTATGAAAAAAATACTTTCAGGTGGAATAAATGAGCCTGGATTGAGAGGGTGTCTGTCATTTGTAGCAAAAGAAGAGTACAGTACTTGTGTATGAATGAGACCTACAATTTTACGCTCTTTTTGGTTAAAAACAAAAAAATGGCTTGTTTGTTGTGCTGTTTTCTGGGAGGATTTTTTATGTATACTTAATTCATTCCAGTCCTTCAATTAAAGACTATAATTTGTTTTAAAGAACTGAACTTGGTAGGTTTTACAGGAGGTTGTCATCTGGGCAACAGATCTAGGGCTTTGGATATTTACTGGATTATGAAGCATTAAAATCTGCCTCAGTGTTGCAGCCACTCTGCCACAGACACCAAAAATGTGACTAGTGTAGAAAGAGAGGTGTGTGGAAGAAAAGTGGATGTGGTGTGTGGATTTAAAAGATTTTGGCACCACTTTCAAAGTCTGCGACAAATTTATAAAATTTGTTTTATTACCCACATTAATGGTGTTGCTGAGTGAACAACTGATTTATTTAGGTCCTCCGCAACAGGTTTTCAAAAGTAAGTTCAGCTATGAAATACAATAATGCCTCAGTAAATTAATTACTTGTGTCAGAAATGGGGGAGGAAGCAAGGAAGCTGTCATGGGACAGGTGCTGATGTTTAAAAAATAAGATTGTTACAAAACAATACCAAAGGGAAAATAAACTTTTAATTCATCTGGGAACTGGGCACACAAAACCTTGTGGAATGAGCACTGTGACCTGAAAATTAAGGAACCCTAACAATAATAATTATTTTTTTGATTCCAGTTGAACACTGATATAATAGTATGCAAGAACTGCAGCACTCTCAGAACTCTTGAGTCAAGAGACCACCCTGACACCCAAGCAGAAGTTCCAAAAGGCTGATAAATCAGGACATCCCCCTGGGCCACTGACCCCATTTCAATAAGTGTTATGGACCTGGCTGGGGGTTCTGGGTAGGGAAGTTACACAGACATGAGCTGTTCATGGACCACTTGCTTCAGATGAGAGTTCTTAGCCAGCTTCATTTTCTAGTGTGGACCTGGCAAGTGTGAGATGAGAGATGCAAAGATTGTATCCTGTTATATGTGTGGAATTAAGGGATAAGAAGGCAGGTCTGTAGATAAATTAAGCACATGAAGTTAAGTGCTGTAAGAAGGAGATAAGACTTCTTCATGTGTTTTCAGGAGTGTTAAGGTTTCTAAATCCTTCAGATTTGCATGAGAGCTGGGACTCGAAATCACTTCTGAGATGTCTAGAGTCATGTGTGCTTTACAAAAGCTCTGGTCTGCAGTGATTGCCCTAAGTCATACCAGGAATGAATCCAGCTCTCCCAAAGCCCAGCATAATACTTAAAACCAGTTTACTTATTGCTAAGACTGCATCCCTCCTTCCATGAATTCAGCATGGAAACATTTCAAAACTCTGAAGCCCCTTGCATCTTCCTGCTGGAAACCCTCATACTCCTGATGTTTCCCGGTTCAACACCAGCAAAGGGAATGTCAAGTGTTAGCCCACATCAGGACTAGGACATGGACTTTTTAGTCCCATTAAACTTTCAGATAAAATTCTTACTATCCTGCTTCAACCCACTGAAGCTTTGCCTTGACCTGTGCTGGTGCCAGGATTTCACAATTCCTGTTTTACCCCAAAAACAAAGGCTATATCTCCAAGATTTATTATTTTTTTAAACAGGCAGTAGAACAGCAGCAGCCACCACAAAGTTGGACATTTCACAGCCCACGGAAGGGGTCTGGCAGTAGCAGCTGGTGTTAACTGCAGAATTGCAGAGGGGCTACTTAACAGGAGCTACTTAGCCTGGCACTTCAGGCACAGAGCTATTTCTGCCACAGATGCTGGAAAAATGTTTTTGCCAACTAAAATAATCCAGGAAGGTCCCTTATGCCCAAGCAGAGCTAAGGAAAACAGCATCTAACATCTTCCACAGAGACGGAAAAAACCAGAAAATATTCCTGACATCTGGGATACTCAGGGTGAAACTCCCACCCTGTGGAAGTCAACACCAAAATTCCCATTGAATCAAAAAGGGCCATGATTTCATTTTCAGATTCCACAAATAGTCTTAGACTCCTTTGGCTCAGGATGAAGGACGGAGACGGCCAAGTAAGCAGCACAATCCGTTCCTGAGTAAGAATAGGCCAAATTCAACAATACTGAAAGCCCTGCAAGCCTCACTTACATCAGGCCTGGACCAAACCCAACGCCTTTTCTTATTCTGCAGCATTAAGCAACAGCTGCTCTTGGATTTGTGATCCTCATTCACAGTGCTGCTACCACAAATCCAGAGCAGGAAGCACAATCTTCCTAGATGGCTCTTATTCCAGGGGCAAACAGTCACTAGGATGCCACTCAAGAGGTCACTTTAGGCTTGGAAGACAAGAAAACTGCCCAGAAAACTTGTACTATGGAAAAATCTTGATCAAGATATTACTTTTCCATAAACAAGTGCCAGGAGGTTTCATGTGGAAGCTGTGTTTCCTCCTGGGAATTGAAAATATTGCCTCTGCTGTCATCATTCTCTGATGGTCTGCTTAATGAGGTGCTTCTGCCAGTGGCATCCCAAAGCGTGCAGTTCCCAAATCGTGGTCTGGGTCATGGATCCCCAGGGTGCTGACTCGCCTCCTGTGCCACTGTCACCCTGCATGGCACTGCCCTGGGTCATGCAAATGCCTGAGTGTCTCCCTTTCTGAGCAGTCTCCACTGGCATGTGTCTGACAGGGCTCCATATACCAAGCAACCAAGAATGTGCAACAGTCCCTGGCTGTTTTATCTTCCCAGGATCCAAAAACACAGGAAAACCTGTTCCACACCAAAGCTGCTTCAAGAGATAGAATTCATCCAATCCTGCCAATACATCTGCCAACATTAAAGTGGAATCTCCAGGAACCCCACAACTGAAATTCTTCAGCTGGAGAATCCCAGAATCTGATCAGTTGAATGTGTACCTGGCCTAAAACAACCCAGTCTATGGGGTTACTTTAGATTTTATGGGTATGGCTGGATATAGATTCCCACTTGACCTTCCTAACGCAACTAGAAGTGAAGCAGAAATAGTCTTGGCAATACCAGAGATCAAATGTCAGCTGGATACCATAGAACTACATTAAAATGTCAGATACAGCTAAAACTATAGCAGATTAACAAAAGGTTGGGAAGAATTAGATATAGAAGTAAATGAGATGACCGGGAAAGTTTTCTGAAGTCTTCCTCTTGGAAAAGAACTACTATTAAATTATTTAAATTTAAATTTATTCTGCAGAGCAGTGCACAGAAACAACGGGCTCAGATAAAAAAAATCAGGCACATTTTGATTATATTTAGATAACATAATACTCCTGAAACAACTCTCACATTAACAGAAAACCTCCTGCCTCTGGTGGTGTTATTTTAACCTACATCACACAAAAGATGTTGAAGATTTTCTATAATATGAGATAAAAGCAAACAAGATAAAAATCTTTCGCTTTGACTTTTTCTGCCTTTTCCTTAGGGATCAGACAAGATTATCTGTGCGCTGGACAAAGGGATGCCAGCACTGATGCTTACTACATTGATATTTTTTCATAATATTTGGAATGTCGAGAAGGACAGTCTTGTGAAATGTAACTTTATTCCCTAGCTGGGCAGCAGCCAAGACTGCCAGACACAGATTGTCCTTCCCATTCTGCTTCCATCCCAAGGCTCTGATTCATGGTCCTGTTCTCTCTCTATGATCCATTTTAACTGCATGTTTGGGAAGTGGGGCTGGGTGACACTGAGTGCACTACGGGAACCTCACTGTCAGACAAAGCTTTTGACTCCTGCTGGAAAATGAGTCACAATGAGCACAAACAAGAAGCATCAAAGGAAAACATTAGAGGCATCCCAAATTTGGCTACAAAAGTCCAGCTTTGTTTCTAAAAACCAGGAATGTGTGTTCTCCTTTGGAAGCTGCAACAAGGTGCAGTGTGGTCAGGTTGGTATCAGGAAGAGCGCCCACAGAATTAGGCATCTTTCAAATGATCTGCTGATGATAAGGGGGAGAAACACAATGAGCAGCTCAACAGAGGCAGCTTTGCAGAGACCAGCCATGCCTGATTCCCCAGCACCTTTACTACCCGCAGTGACTACCACATGAGTTTATTTGGTGAAGCCAGAGGCTCAGGCAGACTGAACTGGGCCATTGGTGTTACGGCAGCACAAAATTATGACAAAATAGCCCAGCAAAGCCCAAATCCAGGCCATTGCTAGGGGTGGGAAAGTCCAGGATTTTCCTTTCCTTAATAACTTCCCTTACCTCCAACAGTCCCTGTAACAAATAGTTACAGAGATCCCTTTCTGTCCCTTTGGAACCATCACCTGCTCCAGCTCACACCGCAGCTGTGAGACCTCCTTGAACGGTCTCTGTCAACCAGCCTCACCATGAACATCCCCACCAAAGGCATCCTGCTCCTCCCGCGCTCCACAGCGCCTTATCGCAGATATTCCAATGCTCACAGGAGGTCTGAAGAGTACCGCACATCGGTACAAGGGCACGCAGAAGGCTCTGCCTGGAGCCTCCCAGATGGCTTTGACGTTTTGCTGTGCTTCAGATAAGCCTTCAACCATTCAGGTGCTTATAATAATTAGAACTGAACCCCCAAAACCTGTTGAGGTTCACCCATCTCTACACATGACCATCTATACACAGTGCCCAGAAACCTGCCAGCGTTAGCAGCGAGCACACAGGAACTGATTTGCTGCAAACATTGGTTAACACTTCCTTTCTTAGCCACTGAGGAAATCAACTCTTCAGAAAAAATCTCCTCTTTGGAATAATTCATTCATGCAGTCCTACAATATTGTTGTTCAGGTTCCAATCAAACGCTTTTATTTTATCTTAACAAACAGAGCTAAACTATAAACTCCAGCTACCTGTACCCTCAAAGACAAGTGTTCAGAAAGGCAACAGTTAAAGAAAATTAGTCCATGCTCTTATTGCTAATTTTAACAAAAAAAAAACCAAGCAGAGTTTTTAAAAATACATTAAGCTTAATTTCAAAACACATTGTTTGCTAAACACATATAATTCTGTTTCTGCCAACTGGTCTCATAAGGATAAATCACACATGCCTTTCTGGTTACCCTGGAAAAAAACCCAACACGAAACACTTCTGAATCTGTGGGTGGTTTCTCACCAGTGAGGGAGAGACATCAGTGCTCACAGACCAGGAATAGTTGCCTTCTTGCAAGCATGGTGGGTTCTGTTTTTCCAGCCTCGGCCTTTGGGTCTGAGAGTTACCAAGGATTTTCCATCCCAACTTTTGATTCAAATCAAGTCCAGATGGTACCACTCAGAGTCAGCATTATCTGGAGACTTTTCAGTGACTGGTAGAGCTAAAAAGGTTTTGAGGTTAGGAGGGGTCAATCTGATACCCTGAACAAGAGGAGCTCACCCCACCATTCCTGCACCAAACCCATGCCACACAGCCGAGCCGCAGAAGAGCTTTGAAAAACACATCCAAGCTTGTCTGAAAGACCATCAGGGGCGCTGGACTAGACAGATGCAGATTACCAGATCCAGTAAACTACATTTGCACTGTCTGGTATCAATATTACAAAACAGCTCTGCTGTGCAGGGCAGGGTCAGTCCCTTTCTAATTGACTTCCTAAAATTCAAGTGCACATAAAGGAGACCAAACAAAAATATTAGAATAAAATGTTGAAACTGTTTCTAAAAAAAACCCAGAAATAAATCCCAGTTTCTTAAAGTACGTATACTTCAATTTTATTTCCCTATTTTTTTTTCTTTTCTCAGCTAAAGCAAATTCTGTTCTTATCATTTCCCACTTTTCAGCTCTATTCTTCAGGGACTTTTTACTTTATTTCAAACAGCTCTGAGGTTTTGGATAGTCTGACAGTGCTGAAAGATACAAAATTTCTTTTGTGCCTTGTGTTTGCAAAATTTGGTAAGCTTTGAAAATTACAGAATGATAAAAGCAAAAATGGGTTGTGATACCACCTTCCATATGGAAACGGGAATATCAGAGTCATCTAAACAGGCACAGGCATTTACAATACCAAGGTATCTTTCCTTCAGCATAACCAAAATCCATCAGGAAAGGGGAAGGAGAGATTATTTCCTTTCCCTTTTGTAAGCCTCCTACTTAGCTCAAGCTTTTGCAAACCATGGAATATTGTACTGATTTATTCACAAATGGTTTCAGAAGTCACAGAAATGACCAGGAAAACCAGATGACTGGTTCCCTGGATGCTGTGTTCCACCAGCCTGGCTAAATAAAGGAATTCTGATCCAATTACTATGGTAATGGCTGTAGGGAGGGAACCAGAAAACTCTGGTACCCCAGTGGTTGACCCAAGGCGTCCCCAGAAGCACCAGCTTCTGTAGCTCTGTGCCACGAATCCTGAGATGAGAAGCTGCAGATCCTACAGTCTGAGCACCCAAACTGCCCACAGATGTGCTCAGTATTAACTCAAACACTCACCTTTAAAATCTGCTCTCAGGCACATTCTACCGAAAAAGCACTCTTCCAAGACTTCATTCTTCTTGTCCTATGGGCCACTATTTTCCACATAAGAGCCACCTCCAATCTTTTTAGCTGGGCTCTAGCCCACCCCCAGGGTCTATGCCCTCAGATCAGCCTGGTGCTGAAGTAGGTGCTGAACTTTCATGGCAAAGATCATCTTTCTGAAGTCATCCATCCAATATTCAACATTTATATGAATAACTATAAGCACATTCCAAGTACCACGTGAAATCATAGCCTGAGAGGTAGAACACACATACAGCCACAGTTCCCTTTAGTCATGTGGCTGCAAATCAGAGAACACCAGATCATCCTCCTCAGTTATTTCACTATTAGTATCACTACTTCACTGTGTAGAGATTTAATTCCATCACAATCTATATTCTCAGAGAAATAGATCCCCCCAACATGAAATTAAGGAAATTCAGGATATTATCAAAAAACAATAAAAAACTTACTTTTCGCATGAAGCATTTCCCTCCTTATCACAGCAAAAGATTTAAGAATATACTTGATTTTCAGCACATGCACAGTCCTCATGACACAACTGCTTAAATCAATACATTTGCTTAAACATGTTTATAAATTAATATCTGGATAAAAATTCATTCTGAGTGAAAATTTGGCAGAGACAATTGTTGGGGGTTAGGATTTATCCTGTTCTTTCTTTCTCTCATGGGATTTGTACCATCTGTTGCTAAGAGACAATAATGACCAGTACTTAAGAGAGATACAGGAAATGGCAGAGGTGTGGTAAGGGTGCAGCTGGTACTCTCATACCTGGGGGTTTTTCTCTTTGGAACGGCAGAGATACTCGAGATTTTGGCCAGATGGTGAGGGGCTGGGCTCGGCTCCTCTGGCTCTCTTGCTGTTGGTATCAGAGGAGAATGGTCGAGCTGTTGCTTACTGTGGGGCGT
Source organism: Peucedramus taeniatus (assembly GCA_013400575.1). Classification (NCBI taxonomy): domain Eukaryota; kingdom Metazoa; phylum Chordata; class Aves; order Passeriformes; family Fringillidae; genus Peucedramus; species Peucedramus taeniatus. The sequence continues at coordinate 117,125 of WBNO01008564.1, read as the reverse complement.
TCACTGCCACCACCGGAGCCCAGCCCTGTCCTGCTTCTTCCTTACTGCAAGCGAGGCTCTGCTCATAAGAGCAGCTGTTGCACTGGGACCTTATTAACACCCGACCTCACTGGAAAGGACCCTCATAATCTCAGGGGAAAACCCGGGACCCCGAGTCCCTTGCTTCTCTGAGGGAGCCTCTCCCAGCCGTGTTTGGGAGCCGGGCCTCTGCTGCCTGGCCGTGCCGTTCCTCTGCCTCTACTCTGGAGGGTTTTCACTGCATTGTAACCCCACACCCCAGGCCTGTCGGGACACCCCGCGGCTCCTGCTGGAGCTGCAGAGTTTCTGCTGCATTTCCTGCGCCACTCTGGGGCCTGCTGGCCCCTGCCCTCCCAGCTCCGCTCCGAGGTTCCCCCACAGCCCCGGCGCCGCCCAGCCCGGCCGCCATCGCCGCGTGAGGGAGACGCGGCCGGGCTCGCGCCACAACGCCCCCTGCTGGCACGGGGAATCACCGACACCCCCGCCCAGCCGGGAGCCAGCAGCGCCCCTGGTGGCCGCGCCCGGAACTGCAGCGGGGGGAAAGCGCCCAGGGCCAGGAGCAGCTGGGGCCGGGCTCTGCTCTGGGCTGTTGGTGTGTGTTTGTTTGTCTGTTTGTTTGTCTGTTTGTTTGTCTGTTTTTTTGTTTGTTTGTTTGTTACACACAGTAAAGAACTGCTGCTTCTTTTCCCACTGTTTTGCCTGACAGCACCATGATTTTGGAGTTATAATTCGGAGGGAAGGGGGTCACATTTTCAAACCAAGACAACAATATAAACCTGGAAACCAATTTTTGAACATATTTTGAAAAACTTTTTTCAGCTATATTTGACTTTTCTAGAACATACAAAGATTTAATTAAGAGATTTCAGGCTTTTTCTACTTTTGGTCCTCCTGTGATTTCAAATCAGCTTTGTTTCCCCAAACCTGAATTTGCCCAGTGATTAATTGAAGATTAAGGGTTTTCCCAGTTTGAAATAAAGTTCTAAGAATAAGCAAACAAACACATCACCCTTATAGCATCTCTGGGCTTTTGGTGAAACCAAAGCAGGTTGCGACTGAAATGCTGTTGGTCCCGACTCATATATCCACATATTTGTGTTTATCAGGGCAAATTCATAGTCCAGAGCACCACTGGAGTTGCTCCAAACAGGGATCACCAAACTTGAGAGATGGCCTGGCTCAGCAGTGTGAGGGGCAAGAGGCGTGAGACTAAAGGCAGGAAAACTGCAGGAGAGCATATCCCAGCTGAGATCCCGCGTATCTGACATGATCTTTCCTTGGGTGATACTTTGACTTATGTTGGCTGCCTCTGCCATTCATTGAACTCTTGCTAGTCAGTGACTCTCTGGGTTTAACTGAACTCATTAAACTTAAGAAGACGTTTGAGAGCAATGTAATTGATTCTGAAGGAATCACCATCCATGGTGTAAAGGCTGAAGGCAGAAAGCAGCTCCCCTTGGACACAGCTCGGAGAACAGGCTGAGTCAGCACTTCTCCTGCACTCCTAAAGACTTCCTCTACCTTCAGGCACTAATTTGTCTGAAGACTTTTGTAAGGCTTTTGCTAAAGAGAAACAGAAAGCCTATGAAAATGTGCTTTACTGGTAACACTTTCCATCTGTTCCCTGGGAGGCAAGGGGCAAGGAATGGTGTGTTTGGAAACACCTCAAAATAAAGCACTGGGGCTGTCAGGTCTGCCCCAGGTTTTTAACAGTGCAGCTGTCACTGGCTTCACTGAGGGGGCAAAATTTAAACTCCTATCCCTCAGAAAATGATATTTCCTTGCTTTTTATCTTACATTTGGCTTTCAGGGGTTCAAGCAAGCGTTTCCACAAAAGATGCCTATGACAATTGCATAAGCAATGCTGTAGGTGCAATATTCCCACCTGTTCCTTGGAGGAGCATCATGATACAGTGCTGGATATAAGAACTGCTTTGGGTTGGTGGTTTTTTTGGGGTTGTTTCAGAGTTTGGTTGGTTGGTTGGTTGCTGTGGGGGTTTTGTTTTGTTTTTTGTTTGGGTTTTTTTGTTTGGTTGGGTTTTTTTTGGTTGTTTTTTTTTTTTTTTTTAACAGTGATACACCGGCCTCTCCTCTCATTCACAACACCATCCACATGGAATAACTTTAAAATCAGCCAGATCATCATCCTGGGGAGAAAAAAAAGGCCAAACTCCCAAAATAACCAAAAATATAGCATTAAAAAGAAACAACCCCCACCAACCAAGAAAAAAAAACACCAAACAATGTCAATAGCACTCTTCATTTTAGCATGGAGATGTCATTCCATTTCTATTTTTATCCTGTTAGAGCTGATCAAACTTTTCTAGAGTTTGAAATTTCACCTTATTTTTTGATTCTGGCAATCAAAGATGTTTTCAAAAGATCTTCAGGGAAAATATAAGCACTCAGTAGCAATAACTCATCGAGTTGAGACTTCATTTTAGAAGCAGGCAAATCAAGGACAACAGAGGTATTCCTATAGTTCCTGTACTTTGCTCTGATTAATCTATGTTTTATTGGCTATGTAACGTTATTTTTATTCCCTATTAGACTTTTTCTCAAGGTTTAAAAATATATTTATTATTGCAAATCTTCAGCCACTATCGAATATCCACAGTGGAGAAATGAGCCATTAGTCCCATTTAAGTGCTCTTTTCCAAATTCACAAGTTTTTATCTTAATTGGCTGACTATTCAAGCCACATTCTTAACCTTTGCCAACAACAAATGAGGGAAATCATATGGCTTTAATACCTAAGGAGCTGTTCTAAAGAAAACTAACATACACAGTCTTGCACCCAAAAGATAAGGAACTGCAGAAAGTCAAAGCTACACCACATCTTGCAGGTGCTGTGCCTTAAACTAAAGCCATTTATAATGCCAAACTATGCTTGAAATGTAAATTTCAGAAATATATTCTATTTCTATGTCATAATATTTTAGCAAGTCTTTATCAGCCAGAAATCACGGGAGGAACTAGTTTAAACTAAGCAATGTTTTCACTAGGAGCCAGCCCTCTAGCTGCTACACAAGGTGAAGGTACAAAACCATGCTTCACAAAGTTAATTCAGTTTGATGCTCAATACAGACAAGATTTCCTTTTCTGCTCTGGAAATTGGCACAGCATGAGCCATTGGTTCTGTTTCACACTTGCACCTGAAACACTGAAGGTCTTTAATGCAGCAATGAAGAATAAATCACAAAGGAAAAGCAGTTGACCTTGGAAAGGAGAGAGATTTAGATAAAAGAAACTTGAAGTGGTCTGTGCTAATAGCCAGGATTGGCAAGAATCTGAGTCCACAAAATATTTGCTTAAAAGTGGTTTGGGTTGATTTTTTTTTCTGGATTTGTAAAATCAGCAAGTGAAAGGAACAACCGACTAGAGAAGACAATCTCCTGCAAACCTCAAACAGCCAAGTGTGGACTCAAATTGAGGAGAATCCTCGAAAGCTTATCCCACATCTCCCAAAAAATAGAATTCCCCTGGCATTATGGGGAAAATTCTAAGGTTTTCAGTACAAATTCCTACAAATCCATGCAAAAGACAGACACTGGGAAGTTTGCTTAAGAGCAGCAGGAACATTAGTGCATGTGAGTCAGTCACCTAACATTTTGCCTTCAGCTGCAGCCAATCTCTAATGCCTCAAAGAGAAGGGAAAGAACCCCAACCTGTCCACAAATAAACCAACAAATGAACCGTGATCAACAACAGCAAAAACAATAAACCATGTTGTTCATATTAAGAGAAAATAAGTCCTCACTGGTTCCTGTGAGCTTCCTTTGCTTTATTGTGTTCTGACTTTCCCAGCCACCAGGTAAGCACAAACAAGTGCTAGTGCAGGCTGGAGAAGTGGAAGAGCCAGGGAAAGTTTGGGATAGTGTTCATTTGAGATTCACATCTGCATAGAGAAGTAATTACAGTGAGCACAGGCTCTGAATCATTATGTACCATGGACAGCCTTGCAATAATTTCACTGCAGCATCTCCTGAAGAGCACTTGCTTTGGGAATATTTATAGCACAGGAAAGTGGATCAACACAGATCTCGAAGATTGGTCTATGCTAGGATCTCCATGAAAGAAAGCTTAGGGCTTTACTACATTTCCTGTGGAAGATTCACAGTTCCTAGAGCTGTCTGGTTGTTGCATACAACTTCCAGTACTTAGCAGTGCTCTGGTTACACAGGGCAGTCCCATTTTAGGACAGCCAGGCCTCTCTAGGTCACAGTCATCCCCCTCATTTACACCTTCTGAATGGCTGGTCTCTGTTTTTATTTCAAGTCTCTTTTATTTCTCCTCTCTCTCTCTGTGCCCTCACCAAGCCACTTTGAACTCTGGAATCAGACTGAGTACATTAGGTAATCCACAGATACAAAATTCAGCCAATTTCTCCCATCCCTGTTATCCCCCTTTGCTTTTCCTAAAGTTTTTCTACTCCCTTTCTCCTCCTACCCCTTCCATCTCCCCAGACTTGCTTTTAGGCCTATGAAGGAGGAAGGAGAGATGGAAAACCAGAGGGGCAGGGGCAGCAAAGCTCAGCCTTGGCAATTTGCTGCTGTGTGAACTTGTTGCTGTTCCCTTACTGCTGTATGAACTTCTTGCTATTCCCTTTGTGCTGTATGAACTTGTTGCTATTCCCTCACTGCCGAGCTGGCGCTTGGAGCTCGGAAGGCTGCACAGTGCCATTGTCCCCCTGCCAATGCTCTTTCCCCACCAGGCCAGTCCTCATTAATAAAGCCCAGCTGGGCTCCACTGACCTCGAAGCAGGTACCCCAGAGCTGGCAGTAGCTCCTCATTAGACATCAGCCTTGCTCAGCCTGCTGGAGGGTGAAGGCAGCCACCGAGGGCTGGCAGGGCCAGAATGTACAACCTGCTAGGGCAAGGAAAAGGCAGCAGAGGCGGGTGGCATTTCCCCCATGTCACATTCCTTATCCTGCTTCTCCCAAACATTTGGACAGGACACAGAGAAGGAGCTACAGGCACCTGCAGCAGATGATTCAGCTTCAATAGAGGAAGCTTATGTGGTAGTGAAGGAAACTAATCACGGTGGCTCTAGGAAAACAAATAAGCGCTGAACAGGTGCCAGCAGTGACTTGGCACTTCCAGTCAACCTCACAGTTCATTTCCAGTGCAAGCTGGGAGGTGAAACAAGAAAGTTTTTTCCTGTTCTATATGTGTCACCCTGCAGAGGTCTTGGAAATGACAAAGTACAGAGAAGAAAGGAAGCAGCTGAAGCATCTCAGAGCAAGGGGATGAGTGTGCTATCCTTTGGGATCTTGAAAGGACAGCACAACCAGAGCCACATTTCTGGACACCATAACCTGTATCATTCCCTGCTCCAGATGCAACACCATCTGCAGAGGGAGGTGAGCAGGTGGTTATTTCCGGTACACCAAAACATCTTCACACTGACCATGGGGAGCCCTGAAACCAAAACCTTCTTCCAAAGTTAATAACAAGTTAGTTAATAAAGCTCTAGAGGTTTGCAGTGGGGAAAACAACACAAATGGTGGGAAGCCCAGTGTTTATCAGCAGACCGGTATCATGAACAAGTCTGAAGAGGGCTGCTGGGTTAAAATCACATAACTTTGAAATAAAGAAAATAAAAGCAAAAATATGAGCTGCACTAATGACCATAGATCTAGAATACAAATTGCAGTACAGGCTACTGCTGTTTATAATGTTGACCTTGCTTTTTTTTTTACAAATCCACTGTGAAGGACAGACATACCACCTACTGCCTCATCCACCAGACTAAGAACTGAAGTTATTTTTGGCATTCGTTATGGTCCAGGTGGCCCATCTGGCCTGATTCACTTGGCCAGTTTTCCTTTCCATCTGGGAATTTTGACCCTCGTGCTTTCCAACTAATTGTATCACATTATCTCCTTTTTGTTCCCCACTTCCCTCGCTGCAAAAGGTTGCAAAAATCTCATGCGCTGTGTTAGAAAGTCTCAATTAACCTCTAACCTTGCTTCAGTGCATGCGGCTTGGGTTACTTCTCACACCCAACCGTGGGCCCATTAACACGTTGTCGTAAAACAAAAACTGTTTTGACGGGCTGTAATTGCTGCTAAGTGATGCCGAACAAAGGCGCTCTTGTCCCGGGGCGGCCGGGGCTGAGCCCCGCTCCCAGCCCCGCTCCGCCGGCGCGGGGCTCAGCCCCCCCGGATCTCTTTAAGCGCCGGAGCGAAGGCGCTCCCCACCGCTATGAGCTGATGATGGGGCCGCAAGACACCCGCAAACCCGGCAGGGCCCCCGCAAGAGCCGCAGGAAGACTTGGGGGGTGGGTTTTACCCCCCTTCCCCCTCCTGCCGCAAATATAATTAGTTTATGTTAGCTGGAAAAGGTCGGGGGTGACCGAAGGGCAGTGCCCTTTTTGTTTTTAGGCAAGATAGTAGAATAATTGCTTGACGCTCAGATCTGCAGGTGCTTTATGAAGCTCATTTGGTGCTGGCAGCCCGCAGTGAAAGCTGATTTCCCTGGAAAACGCCGGATTCCATGTGACAAGGTTTATTTGCTGTGGCAGGAGTGATTGTCCATTCATGCCATTCATCATTACGGTACCTGTTACAGTCAACACTTCCTTGAGCCGCCGTCCTTTTAACACTTGCTGTCCTCCTTCCCCAGGCTGGGTATCCGCAGCTGAGACAGGACCGAGCCTCCACATGCAATTCCAAAGAGGACACAAGGATGCCATGGGGGTTTGTGCCTGCCAGCTTTTCTGCTGTCCCACCAAGACACCAAAAAAGCCCTCAGGGACAGTGCCAGAGCCACAGGGTGCCCTGCAGGGACTGACGTTCTCAACCAACCCCTGGCCAGCCCCGACTGTGTCTCCAAGCACCTTGTGACAAGTTTCCTGGTTCCGGGAAGCAGGTATTTCAGGCCCAGGCCACCTCTCAGTCTCTCTGCAGGAATGGCAGCATCCATTCTGCCAGGAGTGCTCCTTCAGAGAGCTGTAAATACACAGTTTGTCAAATGTGCCATGAAAAAAATCCATGTGCCAAGGGAAAAACATGGACCACACATTTCAGAGCCCTCCTTCAGGCTGAAGGGAGGATCTTGCTGGAAAGTTGTTTCTTATGCCCATTAAAAATCAAGTTTCAAAGAAAATACCCAGAATATAGAAGTTGCACACTTCAGCACTTCCTGAATTGATTTAAGAAGTCATTTTCTGTTTTGTTTTCAATTACATGCAGTTCTTGTGTATGGAGCCTCCCTGACAGCCTGGCAGTGTCCTGTCCATAACGCAGAAACTCACTCCTGCTATTCAGCCTGAATTTTTGGATGCCATTTAGTCTCATCACTAATTGTCCCACCTGCTACAAGAACAGAATTCTCTCCTCCTTCAGAAGCCTGTGCACAGTCGAAGATCTTTGTTTCACAGTAGTAGATCCTTGTTACACAGCTACATCAACTTCCAGAGCACAACCAGAAAACTTCTTGTCCTTTGTGCAAACCAGCAATGGTCAGTCCCTGTCTGTAATAAAAGCCACCCCATCTTTTTTTATTTCCAAATATCCCCCCCCTTTCTTCAAGTGTCTAGTGGGCTGTTATCTTTGTTTCTTACTGAAAATAACAGCTAAACAGCTTCTAGCATTAGCATTTCAAAGCAGTCTGCACTTGGAAACACACCAAAATAGCAATTCCAGATACTCTGGAATAGCTGTTTTGGTTAATTTCCAGGCAAAGACAAACCTTAAGATTTCACCTCCTGATGTTGCCTGCAAGGGGTTGCTGACCTTAAATCCCATCACTAACCTCCTGTGCCTGGAGGTACCACCTGGCCTCCAGGAAATCAAACTCTTTCAGAGCCAACAATTACAGCTCAGACATTTCCACATCAGTATTTCTGGCCTACTGCACTCATTACTGGTTTATATCTTATTTAGCTATTTATCTCCTGGCTAAGGAACAATGTTTCTACAACATTATCTGGGCCCTGATTAATAATGCACAGATATTACTTAACCAGTGTCAACTGGCACTTCTCCATGGATCTGCACAGAACAGCTTTCATTTCTATCAGGTGAGGATCTGGCCTGCTTAAGAGTGTGTTAACAGAAGACAAAGTGTGTTTTATCTCCAGTGATAAATGTTGCATTACACAGTACATGTAGGATATACCTTCTCAGAAATGTGATCTTGGCCGAAGCCTGTACTGGGCACAATAGCTGGAAAAATGAAGATATTTTCAAGTAGGAGTGGTTAGAAATTGCCAAGAGCTGTCAGTTGAAGCCTGAAATTAGGCAATTTGTAATTGCCTAAGTAACAAGTGCCCGGATCTATCAGACAGTTTAAAGAGACAAAAATCAGGTCTCTGGCATACTTTTGCAGCCAAGGAAGGAAGGCCCTGAAGGGAGGCATTCACAGGTGAAAGCTGGGCACCTCAGAGCAATCCAGAGCAAAGATAAGGTAGTGCTGGCTAAAGACAGACCAGGGCATTAAAGTCAGAACCCAACATTTCTCTGCCTGTTTTGGAAAGCTAATATGTATCCAGGGAAGCCTAAGATCCAAAACAGAGGATCTGAAGAAACTGAAAGCAACAGAAACTGAAGGTGTTCAGCCTGTCCATTTTCTGAATCAGTTAGTGAAGTTTAGCACCTGCAGTCACACCTCCATCCCCTCCTAGGTCTCACTTTGTGGCCATTGCAGCGTGCTTTCCATCAGTACTTCTCTCGTGAGCTCTAAAGCCTGACAGAGGAATGTGTACAACCACACTCTTTTCCTCCTCCCACAGGTCAGGGTTTGCACCTGTAACCCCAGAAGAAATCAGCCCCTGCAAACAGGACAGGCGAGTTCTCTTCCTGGCACTGCTGGGTCACCCCTTCTGTCTGTTCTTTCTTTTTATATTGAAAAGTTCTCCATAGAGACAGATGATGCACATTTCTTTTTCAGGAGATCCACGTTACAGATACTTCTGCCATTAGACACTGCAATTTGTATAATCAGTGCATGGAAATGATTCATTAAATGCATTTTTAGTCTTCAAGGAGGTACTTTGAGCAAGTTTTTCCCAGGGAGAGCACTTCAGTTAAGGAGAAAAGGCAAGAGCAGTGTTTGACTGTCACATCCCAACTTTTGGCCTGCATAGTTGCAGAATGTTCCTCTGCCCCTTTCACCCATGATCCACTAGCATATTCCACTAAACTGCTGAAGCAAAGCCTATAATTAGGTTATTATCTTTAAGAGAGGAGTCTAATTATAGGACAACAAATGTCAAGCACATAAAAGATTACACATGTCTTACGAACAGATGATGATACCTTCCAACACATGCTTCTTTCCATGTGTGGAAGACTTGGGTGCCAGTTTCAGACAGGACTGCATCACTGACAGCTACTCAGAAAGACATCTGGAAGTAGATGACCTCATGTGGTGAAAAGGGACAATAAATTAACTACACGAACAAAATCATTTTCCCGGCAGCAAGGAAAAAAAAAAAAAAGAAAAATAATTCAATTGTATGCAAGTGGGCTTGCAGTCCAGAGGTAGAAACACATGGGAATCAATAGCAGAGGTGGGAGGACAACTGCCATACAAAGGATGTGGGGAATTTAAGCAAATTAATAGCTGTGAGAAGATGAAACAAAGATGACTCAATTGTCAGGCAAATAATTTTGTTCCCCACCCCCCCACCCAGCCATCATTACCAGTTATTAGTTACAGATTCCCATTAAGCTGCCTCAAAGTAGGTCAGAGAAGTTGGACCTATGGGTTGAGCAAGGCCTGTACTAGAGGTATTAGAGGTGAGCTCTTACAGAGAAAGGCTCAGCCTCTGGAGCACAGCTTGGGATTCACCTCCAGGAAGGTATCTCGGAGACATGCAGCTTGAACTGGGCTCCTACACCCACAAACAGACAGCCCCCAGCTCTACCAGGTCTAAACTCAGTGAGAACTCCCAGGAGATGTGCTCTTAGGAACACAGTAAAGAGCATCATGTACGACTCACAAACCAAAAGTACAATTTTTTTTTAAGCTGTTTGTCCAGTTTGCCAAAACCATCAGGTTAAAATGACAGTTACACTGAAGCACCTTGACTCAGATACCTGACTGTGAAGGCACTAGTTGAGGAATATATATAGTTTTTTTAATCAAAGCTATTTATTCATGCCCTGGATCAAGCAACCAGATGCAGGGTTGAAGGAAATTTCAACTCTTGTGGCAGAAGAGTGACCCATCCCATTTCCCAGCCCACTCACACATCTGCCTCAGTGACCTCCCGCAGCAGTAAGATTGACAGAATAACTAATACACTGTGTGAAGTAGTACAGCAAAGTCTTGTTAATATTCCCTTTGCTAATCCACACACCTCATAATTCACATACAGAAAGCCATGGTCTCTTCCCCCTTCTCTGCTAAGATTTAACAGATTGCTTTAAGAAGGTCTCACATTACCAAGAGTTCAGGAATATTACCAAACGTGCTCCTGGACATTTATTCCTGTACACGAAGGATAAATGGAAATCATCCCAAACACAAACAAACGGAAATCATCCCAAATCCACACAACTACTGACCAAACCCACAGCTTTACAGTCATATCCACAGCTGTCAGAATGAGTGATCAAAAGGGGATTGTTTTAGCTTGTGTTTCCTATTTCATCTAAACAACATCTCAGTTAGTGATATTATAGAAAAGCATCATCTCATTGTGAAAAAAATAACTGACCCATTTCTAATGCTTCCTTCAAAATTTCAAGAGCCTTGGGTAAACTCCTATTAAACACTTTCTCCCTGCAAAGTTAGTTCTTACTGTACCTCGAGTTACCACCTCCCACATTAGCGGAATTCTTAAACTTAAATGGGTGGGCTTGTTAGCACTCCTTGGCTGGTCCACAGACAAGGCATTGGAATAGTGAATAGATGGGAACTGCTTGTTCTCCAGTGTCTTCCCATAACTCTTGTTGGGAAGGAGGAAGGACAACAAAGTTCTCCCACATCCATTAAAACGCAGTTTGTAGAGCAGTCTAGGCCAGCAGAACTGTCTCGAAGAACTGGGAACCTATGAATTGATCGTTCATCAGGATTGCCAGGAGAACTGCTGTGTCATTTCTGAGCCCAAGAGAAGTTCAGCCTTTGTCCTGATGGCAAAATAAGTGGGTTGCTCATCTACCCAAGCCAAACAACCTCACATCCCTTTTCTCCTCCTGGGAAGGAGCATGGAGAAGATGTTGCACAGTCTGTCCTCTTACTCATTGTGTGTCCTCAGCACAGCTAACCACAGAGCTGGGGACCTGCTCCAGAGGCCACAGAAGCCATAGGGAAGATCTTTCTGAAATCCAGTGGACTAAAACCTGCCAGGCCATCTATGTTACATCTGTCACTCTATTAACTAGAAACTCACCAACTGGATGCATGAGCTCCTAGAGCTGGTTTTATTTCCTCAAAGTATGCAAGAAATTCAGAATCTGCTCAATAGAAGAGAAATTTTTCTGATTTCTGCCAACCCTCTTCCACCACATTAGCAGAGCTCAATGAAATCAAAGTTTCCTGCTGTGTCCAGCAATAACATCTGCCCTGTTGGCTGCCCTCACTTAGCTCCACTAAACTTCAGCTTACAACTGCTTGCTTAAAAAACAAGCACGCAAAACCTCCCAGCCCCCACTTTAATAATTAAAATAAATAACTGGAAATAAGTTGCAAACACTTTTCTGACATCACGTTAACGCTGTGCATTACAGAAGACCACTTGTGCTACAGCTGAAATTCGGCCTTAGGGCCAAGTGTCTCTGAGGTGTCTCAGCTCCTCAGTGGGCTCAAGTGCTGCTTCATTCTTAATTTCTTTTCTTGTGGCTGCTTGGAGTCAACAGCATCTTCACCACGTGTTGCATACGGAATCCCCAACACAAAAATGATATCACAATACTGCTCCTGACCCCAAAACTCTCCTGCTGTAAGTCACTCCTCAGCAGGAAGAAGCTGCCATTCCATTCTCTGGGGCTCATCCAGTTGTCCCAGGAATCAGTCTGATTTCCTTTTCTAAGCCTATGTATTAGGGATGTCATAAGAGCAAGCTTTGTGTTGTGGTTTTTTTTCCATTGTATAACCTCTTAGTGGAGTCACTTGGGTCAGGAAAAGGGATTATTTCCCCTCTAGAGCAGCTCTGTTGTTTTGACCCTCATAGATGAAACAATTTATTTTAAAATAAAAGCTAAACAAATAAACGAAAGGCAATGCAAGACCCGAGAACTTGCTCTTGTTTGTTTGTTCGTTCGTTTTTGAGTGCTGGAGGCTAATTTTTTGGGTAGGTGGGAAGAGAAAAAGGGTGAATGAACATATTTTTGTGGAAATATCTCCTTTGACAGAAAGCTATACTACCTCAAAAGAACTTCTGGAAGGAAAAATTACATACTATCTACTTATGCAGCTAAATTCAGCATTTGTTCAGCTCAGAGTAATTTTTATCTAGTCAGGAGTTCCTGGCAAACATGAGTGAATGCAGCAGCATTCCAGCCTTTCCTGCTGTCTGTACTAGCCTTGCCACTTTGTAGTGGAATTTCTGCAAAATGCTCCAGATTGGGACTCCTGGATCTACCACTTGCAGGCTGCTCTAAATCTGATTTCTTCCTTGAGGATTTTGACTCCTATCAAAAGCAAACATGGCTTTTTTCTTTGAAATACAGTAAAATTGTTTGTGTCTCCTTCCTTATCCTCTTCTGCAGCAAAGCAGGTGAAGATTCAGAGCTAACTGAGAAGCCATTCAGCAGACCTGGGGGTGGGCAGGGATGAACTCTGCCCTGCACAGGGGTCAGATATCCAGCTTGCCCCTTTGCCTCTCCCTCAGTTCTCAGTCTGGTTCCAAAATGTCCAGGTTCCTTAGGACTGAAACCACCCCAAAGAGAGCAGAGAACATCATCAGCCTCTAGGTGCTGCAGAGCACTCAGCCAGAGCAACTCAGAGCTTTTTGCAAGGTGTGAAGTAGGCATGATTTTAAACCTTGAAGCATCTGCCACATATTCATCTGCACTTGCTTCAGGTACAATCCATAGATCAATAATCCTGGTAATCCTTCTTCTGTCATCAGACTAACCTTGCTGCCTAATCCTACTCCCTGGAGTAAAACATGGAGCTATTTTGAATCATTACTCCTGCCACAAGAGGCAGAGATTACTGAGCTGGCAGAACTGGAGCCACACTCAGGGATGAGTCTGATGGCATCCAGGAGATGGAGGTGAGAGGAAAGATATCCCTTAGAGCTTCTTGGCATTTAGGAATATAATAAAACAAGCCATCCCTTATATTAGTAGGAACCTCCCTTGGAAGTTGTCACATGAGTAGTCCCCTCCAGCTTATCTCCTCACAGTTTGGCTCAGACCTCGAGCTGTGGCCTGTCTGCACCCACTCACCCAAAGGGAACTCACACTCTTTGCATCCCAGCTCTGCATCTGGCCATGGTGAAAGAGCAGCTTTAAGACTCTCTGCTTCATAACAGCCAATTTTATACAACTTTTTTGTTCAGAAAAGGATTTTGGTAGAAAAGCTGCAATGTGATTAGTTAAGATGCAGAGTTTCTCTAATAGAAGCACCAAGAATGAAAAGCAAAAGCCAGCATCATTAAGAAGAACCTATTTCTGCCTCCCTGCTTATTAAGTTAGACCTTTCTCCCCAGAACGCTGCTATTTATTTTATCAACTTGTTATATAAAAGCTGTTCCTCTTGGGGAGTGCTGTGCACACACACATACACACAGATAATCACTAATAAATTACAAAGCTCTGGATTTCACAAATTAATTCTGGCTTTATCTTGCCAATCGCAATCTGCCAACAAGTTCTCAGGTCCAGCCATCACATTTTTGGTCACACTAAAAGAAGGAATTTTAATATTTGTATTGCAATTCCATATAATGAAGGTCGATGTTTGAAAAATATTTAAAGAAAGGTCAAAAGTTTTTACTTTTTGTATTTATAAAGGAAATGATTGCTATTTTTCTGGGAAATTAAGTTTGCACACCTACCTAGAACCTAATTTGTTTCTATTTTCTTAGTACCTATAAATTGGTTTTGACATGTCTCCTTTATTAAGCCCCTAAATTTGTCCTTGAGTAAATGTGTGCTTGTTTAAAGTAGTTTAACACAGTAGTTAAAACCACTGGGGCTGCCATGGCAGGACTTTGAACTTCATGCTCCCAAGAAATGTGGGGCCTTGACCTTGCCAAAACCCCCTGTTTTATATTTAAATGGTCACAGATTTAATAATGGGCTGCAAGAAAGATTTTCCATTAAGTACCTCCTTTACTTTGCTCCTAGTTAACAAAACACTTACATAGGCAGTGGATGCTGTAAGAACTGAATTAGTTATCTAGGATAATCTGTCCACATGAGCAAACGGTGTCCCACTAGGTCAATACAGAAATTAATTGTGGGATTCTTGTCAAATCCACATTGTTTCCTGGCACAGTTGCAAGCCACTCAATTAGACACCTTTCAAGGCCTTTTGCTGGTCTAAATGTAGCTAATTGCTCCAGTTCTGGCTGGGGATGATTCATCTCCCAGATGTCTCAGAGCCCTCCCCAGCACTGCTCAGCAAAGATCAATACATACACCCGCCCCGCAGGACATTCCTGTGAACAGGATATTTTTACTCATGCCTTCCTTTTATACGATTAATCCCAAACAAGGAAGGTCTCCTGAATCACCCTCTTGCCACGGCAGCTCCTTTAGGTCTTGCTGGCTTCCCACACACGAGGGACGGGGCATGAATGCAGCCCCTTTGTCCGGGCTCTCCAGGTGCAGCACCAGTCACACTTGAGCTTGACAGCACAACACAACAGTTTTTATTGGCTGCTCTCCTCTCTCAAGTATTCTTTTCTCTTGTGCCGCTTCCTCATTTGTCCATATATCAGTGGCAGGCCCGGCCAAATTGAAAATGAATGAAGCACAAAGAAAGACTGTAGTTTCCACAGTGACGCTCTCTGGGAAAGCAGTGCACGGTTTGGTTCTTTATAGAGAGTCCTCAAAGGTCACTGGTAGCACTTGTAGCTGTGAGTCCCAGAGGGAAAGACCAGAGCATCTGGTCCACTGGACTTTCAAGAAGAAATCCTCATGGGCTGTTGCTTAAGAGCCACGGGGGAAAGGATTAAAAATATAACAACCCTGACATTTCTTCCCCAGCTCCCTCTGCAGGAGAGTAAATTCAGGAATACAGGAACGAGGGAGGCTGCCCAGCTTAGTAACTCCTTCCCCATGGAATAGGACACAGAGCTGTACGTCGGAGCTGTGTTCTCCCAGCCTTGGTGAGTGACTGCAACATGAAACTTTAACTCCTTTGGCTGCATAAAACCACAGCGAGGCCTCCTCACTCACCTGCCATTAACCCAACCAGCCACCGGATGTCTTCAGTGCTCCATGCCAATAGCCAAGGAGCAGCATTACCCAGGAGTGGGAAACAGGTCTCTTAAGGATGGGGATACACAAAATGACACCTGGAAGATCACAGCTCACTCACCAAACCTGGGCTTTAGCAGCAACCAATGTGCAGTGGTCGGACGTTGCTTGAGGAGCAGGTTTTTGTTGAACACGCTGGCTGTCCCTGGGACCTTCACCTACTGGACAGATTGTCCGAGTTTCTCCATCAGCAAGCTGGAATGCTGGATACCCGCTACCTGTGGAAGTGTGAAGAGAACTGCACAACACCCAGAGAGAATTTGAAATGCTGAGGTCCCTACTCCAGAACTGCAGGGACCTGTCAGGCACTTGCCCTTTGTGTGCTTCCCATTGTCCCTGTGCCGTTGAGCACATGGCACCATGCTGACTGAAAGGGGGAAGAGCTGTCTACCCTTGAAAGCTGCTTCTCAGCCAGCTCTGCACACCTGCATCCAGCTTCAGCAGTAAAAGGAGGAAAATGAAGTGGATTTCAGTGATTTATATAAATACACACACAAAGAGACAGGTGCTGTAAGCACTGTTTGCAACACGGGGTAGGCAGAGCCAACCACCGAGCTGGACAGCACCACCCTGAACATGCAGAGCAGAAAGACAGCATCCACCTACTGTATCCTGGCA
Organism: Peucedramus taeniatus; assembly: GCA_013400575.1. Lineage (NCBI taxonomy): Eukaryota > Metazoa > Chordata > Aves > Passeriformes > Fringillidae > Peucedramus > Peucedramus taeniatus. The sequence continues at coordinate 101,103 of WBNO01008564.1, read as the reverse complement.
GGCCCTTGGAGTGTGTCTGTCAGTTAATTAATTTCTTTCAATTTCTTCCTCTTCTCTCCTAGTAAACCCTCCTTTCCTGTTTTTCCTTGTCAATCCTTTCTTCTTTCTCCTCTGTTTCACTGGTGGTTGTAATACTGGATCACACTCATACCATCACTCCCCAGGATCAGTGTTGGGCACTAAAAAGTCCTCTGTGCATCCCAGACTCTCTGTGAAAGAGGACAGAAAGTCTCCCCCAGCTGCCTGCTCATCCTTATGGATGCCTGCCTCCATGGCAGCTCACACTGCCAGTTGTTAACTGGAGATGCTTCAGGACAGCTCGCCGGAAGGAGTTACACCAGGCTGTGGTCCCCAGCTCCTTCCTGCCCAGGACATGTGCTGCCAGCACGTGGCTTAGGCACACCTAGAAATGCCTTTTTCAATCCTGCACAAGTCAGGTTTGCCAGGGGCATGCTCAGGTAGGAAAGGCTGAAGAGATGCAGCCCAAGTACAACACTGAAGCAACACAGTAAAGCATGGGTTTGGGATCTCCTGAGGCCTCAGCATAGCATATAAAGAAATTTATCTTCCTTATCAAAACTCTCCATGTACTAACAACTGCATATTTGTCTAAGTGCTTTCATATGGTTGGGTCTGTCTGACACAACAGTCATTCAGAGCCCTGCTGACTCAGAACTTTCTTGGCGGTTCCACTACGCCTCGGATCAACTCTGCCTTTGGGGGAGATGTAACACAGCATTGAAAACAACCTACTTAAGGCTTCTCAGCTGTTCTAACTCCCTTGGTATGTCCATCCCATTCTCTTAAAAATTACTGCATCAGCAAAGGCCCCATCACATTTCTGATCTTTCCTGTGCCATTGTATATAAGTCACCAGGATTATTTTCGTGGTGCAACAAATTAAATAAGCAACCTAGACACTTTTCTACAGTTTTCTAATAAAGTTCTGCACTTTTAGTGAGGTGGTAAGCCTGTCTCTGGCTAACAGATGCACTATTTTCATTTCTAAAGAAGCTGAGGTCCCAGTGGCAGCAGACACAGTGCTCAGGGCAGTGACTTCTGGCAGGAATACCGAGCAACTTTGAAAAGTTTCTCATCCAGAAAGTCTGATATTTCCAGTGGCTGTTCTATGGTAACATATTGAGAAGACAGCCACATAATATTTTAAATCTGCAATCATATCTTTTAATAAGAGGATCATGATATTTAGTATATTATTGCTGCACTGTTATCAAACAGCAAGGGAAAATGTCTTCAGTGTGATAGTCCTTAACATGGACTGCAACTACTATTAGGAAAATTGATGCAGGACCTCTCAATTTTATTTTCTGGCTGTTTTTCTTTAATTATTTAACTTATTCTAACTAATAATAATCTTACACTTGTTTTCTTTACCCCACTGTCAGTTTTCAGGCATTTTTTCCTGATCTTTATGGAAAGCTTCAAAAGCTTTTTTAAGCACTCAAAAGATTAAACAATAATTAAGTCCTTTGTTTTTGCTTTTGAAGACTAAAGCTAATGAGAAGTTGATCAAGCTGAACTCTGTTTTCCCAAGCATTATTCCTGAAATCTATTAGCACCTTGTATCTCTATTCCTCTCTTAGCACTACAGTGTGTTTACAAGCTTTCTGAGCATGTCCTCACGTGCCAATTATGCTGAACAGACCTACACAAACAGGAGATACCATCCCCAAATTTGAGCAAGCAGCTCTTTGGGGTAGCTATTAAAAAAAAAAAAAAAAAAAAAAAAAAAAAAAAAAAAAAAAGGAAAAACCCAAAACCACAAAAAAACTGAACATCACCCAGATCCACTAATTCACATTGGTTTTGGCTTACTTCCAGGCTGTGTCTTAAGCTTTGAATAGGGACTAATGCAGAATACACACACAGAAGTTTATTATTCTGCTGCTGCTCAGAGAATTTAATGCCAGAGAGAGCAAGGCAACATGTGTAAGGGGACAATAGCCCCTTATAGAAGAGTTTTGCAATTTGAGATGAAAAGTAGAGTTCTACTATGCTGACAATTGTAATCCCTGTTCATCAAGCAGTGCTACAAATCCTTGGGCACCAGCACTGAGCTACACCTACGTAGGATACTGTGGGGCCTGGGTAACACAGCCGTGGGGCTCAGCTGCTTCTGCTGGGAAACAGAAGCTCTTGGGGCTCCAGGGTCAGCAACCAGCCTGAGTTACTTCTTTGAGCTATCAGGGCTCTGGGAAGACATGGCTGCTGTCTAGAGAATCTCGATGCAAAGCCATTTCAGGATCCAATCCCTGAAAACAGCCCCTCCCACATCACTATCAGCTTCAGCGAGCAGTCACAACCTACACAGGGGCTTTGAGGCTTTGATTTACAGCTCTATTCAGATACAAGCATTCCAGAAAAGATCCAAACATGTATCCTCTTTCATCTCTCCATTTCTCCCTAACATTTGATTTTCTACCTCCAAAAGTTTATATGGAAAAGCCAGAAATAACAGCAATCCAAGATTCTGATGGCACAGAACCAGGCTAACACCTGAGAGTTATGTGCCACTACAGGAGACCAGACTACACCAGCAGACTTACTGGAATAATCCCTCCTTAGGAACAGAGGGAAGCTTGGAAACCAGTGTAAAGAAATACACTTCACCATGGAACTGGATATTCTACTGGCACTCAAGTACTGAGACATAGAATGAATTCCTGTTCCCATAGTTGGGCTGTGGATGGTCCAGCTTAGCTTGGAGAAACCACCTGCTGCTTGTTGGCCATGAGAAAACTGGGGAAGAGCCTGAGCCACAGGATACTTGGGTAATTTTTTACCCCTGAGCCAAGAGAAAACTGATTTGCAGCTGAAATCAAGTATTGGTCTTGATCAATCAATCAAAAGGCACATGGAGGAAGGCCACACTATCACAGTTTCCTAAACCTTCAGTGCAAACGAATGAAGCTGGTTCCCTGGCACAGGCTCCATGCAGAAAAAATCAAGCAAAATTTTGATTGCTGCAGGAAGAAAAAGAACACGGTCATGGATTTTTACATAGCTAAGTTGACAAGATGCTCAGATAGCAGAACTACAATGTGAATTATCATCTAATCAATACTAACATGGTTATTATTCTTACAGGATAATTTATTTTGTCAACCAAGCCGGTGTTTCTTTTCCATTCTGTTGTAATTCCTTTTTCTTTTATGAAATGTAATTACATTTCCACAAACGCCATGTCTGCAGAGGGAGCATGCCAGAAAGCTGTCAGCCTTTTACTCGTCCTGCTGCGCTGCCAGATGCAGAATGCATTGATTTTCTGAAGACCATGAGGTGTCTCATTTTGCCCAATTCTCCATGTCTGGGTGAAGCCACATGTGCAGACATCAACACAGGCAGTTTGCAAAGGTGGCAGCTCATAAGATCACCAAGTTTAGCTCCCTTCCACCACAAGCCACCTACATTATTAGGCTAGAAAACAGTATTGAAAGAATGAGAGCTGCTATTTCCACAGCCGGTTACTCCAGACCTGCTGCAGCCACCTGAAAGGCAGGACTGCACAAATACGAGCAAACAAAGTAAGAGTTCTGCCATTCCTGGATTCCTGTGGAACAAATCTGGAATTGTGCCGTGCCTTTTCAATGACAGTGTTTTCGCTATCTTCTACCACCTGCCCCATTAGTAAGCTACCAGAAATGAAAGCCTAAGTCATCTTAGGGTAAACTTTGTTATTCTTTATTAATGCTCTATAAATCAGTTTTGTTATAAATCAGGGTTTGTTCATTAATCAATTCTCAAAAAATATTTTATTTGGCTCAGAGTGTCAGATCGTGAAAGTAACAAAGAAAAAATTAAAACCATGTGCTAGGAGCGGGTTCATGACTGTATGCTGACGTCAACAAAGCCTCATAACTGCACAAATAATTACCATAGATCATGTTAACTTTCATTAAATAAAACCATGCTGAAAACCAGTAGTACAATCCTTATAAAGCACACATGTTTTCTAATACATATGTGTACTCAGGACAGCATTTTGTGCTCAGTTAACTGCAAACTTGGGTTGCATATGTGCAAATGTGGGCAGAAGCTTTCCTGCTGGCTTTCTAGACACAGACATACTAAAAAATGTTGACTTAAAACCCCATTTCTCCTACGGTGCTCTGTAGTCAGAGCATCGTTTTTGTCCTCATTTTCATACAGACTATGTTGCTGAGTGACAGAAACAGAGGACCAAAGTTCAGGGATATGCAGACTTCACTCCTTATCCTCTTACTACGTAGTTATCTAACCTTTGATAAGCCATTTGAAACAAAGTATTTAAACCTGGCTGAGAGCAGATCATCATTTAATGTGAACTGAATTGTCCATTAATTGAGGTGCAGTCCCTTGACTGGGTACTACCTGGGCCTGGTTTCCTTAACTTAAAGTTAGGCAACACTATCTACATTTTGGAGAAGGCAGTAATAAAAAGCTGTGCCAAGAATGCAACAGAAGTAAATCCTCCCAGAGAAGGAAAGTTAAACACCAAAATAACATATCAGTTCCCTGTGCAAGATAACTCTGCCAGTGAGAGACTGTGTTTAGTTGGTATCTCTGTCTGTTCTAGAGTGCTAGAAAAGTATTTGACAAAAAGAAACCATCACATTTGTCACACTCAAAAGCCTAAAGCAGATCTGACCCAAGAGCTGGGCCAACAGAACATCATGGTCACTTCCCTAGACAACAGCAAACCACAGGAACCACTTGAGTTTCCAATTCTAGCCTGGGCCCATTTCTAGGCCAGTTTTTCTTCTTTTTTCATGTTTCTGTTTACTGATATTTATATTACAGCAGTTTCTAGAGGTTCTAAGTGATATCACACTGCTACTGAACTAGGCAACGTAAAAAATAAATACAGCAAAATAAAACATACTGAGAGATCTCCAAGCAATTAGAAATTAAAGCAGACAAGACAGAGAGCAAAAAGCTGTATCACACTCATTTTGATTACCTCAGGCTCAAGCCAGTGAAAGCTAGAGAGAAGGTACAGATACAGGGCTAGGTAAAAAAGAAAGACTCTGAAGGCAGGGTGAACCAAAAGGAGGGAGCCTCCCCAAATTTCCACTTCTAGAACATCTTTGTGTTTTGTCCTTCAGGTCTCTTGGGGCTGCTGGGGGCTGATCCATCACACTGGAAAGCCTAAGGCTGACCCCAAAAGGCAGAACTCCTGCCAAGCACAGGGCACGGACACCTGGGCATTGCCTCAGCCTGTCTGTGCATGTTTCTCCTGTTTAAGTTTCTATGCTCTGCTGGTTATCAAAGATCAAACTAGCTGTTTAATTTGCCCAGCAAAGCCTACCCTGAGGAGCTCGTACTTTAGGCATTTTAAACAAATATTAACTACAAACTCCAAAATGGGGCATTTACCCAAGCTTTTGTATGCATTCAGTTGTGTAGGAAAAAAAAAATAGAAAATAAGATAATTTAAGCCTTGGCATGGATGGAGTGTCATCTCAGAACTTTAGCACCTGATGCTTATTAATCAGTTTGGGCCTGAAAGTTGGCAGAATCAAAACATATTCTGGCAGGATTCTAATCAGAGATAAGCACCAACTGAATCTATAGAACAAACTCTGATTTGCTGCACAAAATTCAGGTTCTGCAAAAGCCTCTCCTGATCTGCAGCAGGACAACCCATCCAGTGTTGGGGCAGGACTGAAAGCGCCCGACACGCAGGGAAAACAAATGCCTGCCCTGTCACAGGCCTGGTGCACATAGCACCCATTTGCTGATGAGCTGCATTGATTCTGTGAAGTGTCCCATGAAATAGGCCTTCAAAGCAGTAAAGAAAAAACCCACCCCGAAAGAGGACAACCACTGTGAAAGCTACAGAACCTTCTTTGTGTCTCTGCTCTTCCCTGCGGGCCGGGCTTCGCTGGGAGCGCACACAGCAGGACGAGGGAAGCCTGGCTATTCCCCACATCCTGTGGTCACTCCCCTCCTCACCTGCCTCTGTATCTGTGCTCTGACATTCCAGAGCCAAACTCACTCCTTTAATCACTTGGAACTTCTGACAGACTATTATGGCAGCAAGATGCTGGATTAGCACAGCTACAGGTGGCCAATATAGGCCATCTCGCAGGAGTGAGAGGAGAAGGCTTTGCTGAAAGTTTCCAGATAAAATAAGAAGCTGAATAATTAATCAAAAATAATTGAGTTTTATCTGCACTTCCCTTCCTTGCCTTTTTCACATTTTTTCTGAATTATCTTAAGAGAGGTAGGATAGGAAAGGGGACAAAATTCCACGATAAAAGGAGGAAAAAGCCAAATAATATCATCTCAAAGGGATGTTAAAAAGCAGAAAGCAGCCCATGCATGTGCAGCATAAAAAATCCATTCTATCTGTGTCTGCTTGCTCATTCACACATCTGCCCTCTGTGCAATTTTCCCCACACACTTCAAGTACATGACTAGAGATGTTGAATTTAATTTTCCCCTCACCCCATGGAAAATTGGATTTTTGATTAGAGGAAAATGTTAATTTTCCTTGAACATAGTAATTACTTTTTTTTTCCCCTAAGTCACAAAGCTCATTTGGGAAAGTTTTACCTGAATGTTTTTGTTTGCCCAAATGGAGAGGGAGGTTGGTGCTGGAAATAAGTGAGGGCAAGGGGGAAGTTCTTCTACATTTCTATTTTGGAATAAAAGGCTGGGTTTCCTGAAAATGTTGAGATACGGAGTGTGACAAAGTCTGCAAATTACACTGAAAAATAATTCAAATTACACACGTATGTTAATGCTTGGCGAACACTTCCCTCCCCAAGGAAGGGGTCAGTCCATGGGATAAGCCAGCTCATTCTTCTCCTCCCTGAGCTGGGCTGTAAGTCTCCAGCTGACTCAAACAAGAGCACTTGTGTGCTGAATTGCTGGATGGTTGCTAATGCAGACCTTCACTCATTTCACATTTATCCTTCCTGAAAGCAGCCTGAGGCACAAGCTGAGCCCCTGTTCTAAAATCAGAATCACTGAGTGTTTTCAGCCCAGGAGAAAGGAGTTCAGTGAGAGCAAACCCAGTCCCTCCAGCGCTAGATATGGCTGTATATACAGCAAAGAAGGGAAAAAAGGTTCAGCCCAGACCACTTAATCCACAGAATTAGTCTGAATCCAACTTTTACTTCAGGCTGAGGTACCACAGATACAAGTGCAAAAGGGGCTTGCGTCTCAAAACAAAGTTATTTACAGGATGTACTTGCTTCATAGTAATAACCAGGGCCACTGCAGCTTTGCAGAACAGAGACAATTTTCAACTGTTAGTTTATATTCAAGGGGAACCTGTGCCAGTGGCAACCACCTGATGATCCCAGGCATCAATCTGGGGTTCAGAACTTTACCCTGTTCACAGAATAACCAAATGTATGTTTAATAGAGGATTCTATTAGTAGGGGGTTTATTAATGTTTTCCTTACATGACTCCTGGAACTTACTGTGTATGTTCAACCACAAGTAATGAATGTGTTTTGGGAAGGAGATACTGCAGAAATGGTCAGGGTATAATGATCCATAGAATGTGGGTAAACAGAAAAATGGAAAAAGGGCAAATCAAGCAATTCAGAATGAGAGCCAAAGATTCACAGAATCTAGCAGGCTTTGGATGAAATTTTTTCTTAGGTTAGACATGTACCTTGCAAACACTACAAATAAAATGGCAGAGCTGATCCTTTCAGGAAGCAAATAAACAGACGGAAGAGCCCTTGAGAGATGCTTGAGGGGTGGAGCTGTGATTGGAATAAAAATGGCATGGTCATGCAAGAAGGTAAAGGAATAGTGCAGGAAGCTTGGCTGGATATTCTCAGCAATGAGGATTTAGCAAATAGGGACACCAGAGGGGAAAGGAGATACATCCTTTGGTCGCTGAGCCTGTTGCTGGAGCCACGTGCCACCACCTCTGATGGTGGAGATGGAGTTGCCCTCACTGACAGCCCTGTTTCATCTTAACAATGAAAAGAAGAGGGTTATGGAAGCTTTTCAATAAACTGCACTTGTTTGAAAGGAAGAAAATGGCCATAGATCATATGATGAGGGAAAATGTCCTCCCTATTAAAAAGAATGCTTTAGCTCAGGCATAAAAAGTCCTCAGAAACTGAGTTGCATCTGCCTTGCCCCTCCATGCCTGCTGCTAAATCTTACCCATTCCATTTCCACCTGCACCACAACTTGGCTTCTTCTTTCCCACTGACCCTCAGATGTGGAAATAATAAAAGAGAAATAAGATACTACTCTTGTTTTCTGAACCCTACCAGCTTCTTCCAAATTTATTGCTGAGATCTATTTTTTGGCAGGAGTAACAAGAAAGGTCGAGCTGGAACACAGCTGCAGGTGTGCAGCCACAGCCCACACTGCTGCTTTGTGCAGAGAGGAAGGGAAACATGGGAGGGTTTGAACTGTGCCTGACAGGCCAGAGGCTCTTTTATCTCTCCTTGAGGGACGCTGGAGGGGAGCAGCTCAGCTGCTGCTCCATCAGATCCATTTTTCCTGCTGATTTTCCTGCAGTTTTGTATTACAGCTGATCCACACACCTGGCCTTTTCTCCTTTGGTTTTCTCTGCATTTGGTGTTGGAAAAGCCAACAAGAACAAACTAATCTGAAATCAAAGCCAAGTCAGCACCAGAAAGAGACTAGAATAAGGGTTTGATACTTTCACTAGTACAAGAAAAGAGAGAAGCTCTTTATGCTCAGCAACAAAAGAGAATGACTGTTGTGAAGGATGAAGAAATACTGACACTTTCACTAAAAAAACCGGCATTGATACAGGACTTGTAATTTGCTGATATCTCACTTTAGGCCTTACAGATCCCATCTGGGGCTGGAGCAGAACTTGCTATAAGCATTTGGGAAATTTGTTATTTGGAAGAGGCCAAATCTAAAGCACCTCAAGAAAACAGGACACACCTCTGTCCATATTTCTGGAGGGACAGCAGAGATCCCACAAAGCCTGGTTCCATTTGATTCAATTTGTGACTACAAAATTATATATTTCCTTTCCACTGTTGCCTCTCAATGTCACCACTGCACAAAGGTACCTGAAACAACTTTGCTCCCAACAGTTCCCACTTAGACACCAAAACAAAGTGGCTGCAGTACAAGAATTCAGTTTTGAGAGGGGAGGGAAAACCTCCCTCAAGCTCTCTCAGACAGGACGTAAACTACTCCTGGTGTGTTTTTGGACTGAACACCTGAATAGGACTGAACACCTTAGGAAATGCAGGCTACTTTCTTTATTTGCTTCAACAAGTGCACAAGTCAGAAAATTCAGCTTTGTGTCTGCCCCAAAAGCCTGAAATTCAGACTGAAAGCAATAAGGGCACGTCTGTACTGGTGGTGCACACATCATGGAGTGGGATCTGCCAGTCAGGAGCATATCCCAGGGAGGATATCCAAGTCTCTCTGTAAATCTTTCCCACCATCAGGCTCCAGCTCCAGAAAATCCTGGCCTCAATTAAAAATTACATTCCAAGCAGGTGTACCTCAAGTTTCTTTCTAGAAAAGCATAAGTAGGCCAGCTCTGCCTTAACCATCTGGCCAGTGACTTCAACACAGCTACAAGCAGCATTATCCAAAATATAAACAAAATATATAAGCACACAGACTGGACTGTTGTGCTGTGCCTTCTCTACAACTCCTACCAAACAACCCTTTTTGCAAGTATTAGAAATATGCTTTTAATTCATTCTAGTTCCAGTACTCATTGCTATGGTCTAAGAATAAATGTTGTCTCTTAGTTATTTAAATAACCTTTGTTCCTGAAGCATTCATGTCCTCAGAAGATACCACACCTTTTCTTGGCTGGGGAACCAAGGCCCAGACTAATGATTTGTCCAAGGCCATATAAAAAGATATTAATAGAGGGAATTTATGTCATGGCCAACATCTGGTATAGATTATTTACAAATAAGTTGGCTCTCTAAAAAAATAAAATAATAGTTTTTAAGTTTGTTTACAAAGTTGCTGCATGTTGTTTCCACTATTTTATTAAGAGCACATGGAGCCATGCTTCCAAACAGCAGCATTAAAAATAGACTAGGATTCACGGTGGATGAAATTCAAGCTTTGGTTTTGATGAGCATCCAGAAGTCAGGATTAGCCAAACTCCTTTGGTCAGCCAAGAATTTATAGCAAGACATTTATTATGGAAAGCCAGGGTAGAAGAAACCTAAACAGAAGCAAGGCAGAGTCTTCCAGACAAAGCCATCTACCATGTAAAGGTATGTCACTGGTATCTTGCCACTGAAAGGCAGCAAGGAGAACGAAAAATGTCTGAGCAGTTTGATCTGAAGTACTCAAAGAAGGTCAAATGTGCTTTATTGCCCACAATACCAAAGTACAACAGATTTTCAGATGAGGATGTTGGAGAAGGATTAGCCTTTTACATCAACACATCGTTTTCCCTGTGGAATAGTTCCCTAGTTTGTCAGGGGAAGCTTGAAACCTCTAAGTCTAACAGGGAGTGATAGCTGAGATGTCCAGCTCTGTTCCACTTCTACCCATTCACTGCATAGGTAACCCCCCAAAAAATCCAGCTGAGAATGTTCACTGCTTAGCCTGGACTGAGTTACACTGTCATCTGAAGACACTGGCCAGGTTACAGAACGAGTAAAGGAAGAGTATCCAGTGTTTAGGAATTCATTAAAAAATGCAGATTAAAAGAATGAAAGCACATGGAAAAACAGTAGAGCTACAACCACACGAAATCTGCCAAACCCAGGATTCTACAGGAGAGAGGTCATAACTGGAGAGCTTTCCTGAGCATGAGTGGGTGACCTTCACATAATAGCATCAACTGGATGCCTGCATTTGGATTTTCTACTTGTTTTCCAAACAGACTACAAAGGTGAAATGCTCAAATATTAACTTAAAAGGTTGGTAAAACATGGCTTAACCCAAACCTCACTGTGTGCAATTTCTGGAGATTTTAACTACCTGTCTGCACATCTGTAAGAAATGTGTGAGTTTACCTTGGAACCACAACCCTCTTTTCATAAACCTGGAACTAAGATGTACTGAAACAGCTTCCTGTCTTTTTAGGACTCTAACATTTAATCCTGTCAGACTTCTGCAGACCTGGAAATGGTTGGACCTGTTCCTGTCACAGTCAGGAAGGATTACTTCATTCTTTCTTCTGAATTATTTTTACAGAAACTTCAGTTCACCCAAACTAAAGTTGAGGACCTTCCTGTGTGCTGAGTATCTGGCACTTTAAAGAATAAGGCAGATTCACCCACTGCAAAACCAGAATACTGGTAACAGACTGCAGCCAGATGCTGTTCTGAAATATTTAATCAACAGGGTAAGGATCTCTCATAATCACTTTCCCTTGCTACTCTGTACCTTCAGATGGATTTAGGACTGAGATTTTTCTTTACCTGGCACAGCTGCTTCTGAGAGTTTTCTCCACTCTATATCCATTTCTCTTCCATCATCACCATCCACATCACAGCAGATCTTGCTGCTTCCAAGGTTCTTATTTGTGGCAGATCCTGTTTTATCTGACTGGGACCAAATCCACTCCAGCTTGTGCATTACGTGATCAAACTGGTGCAAAGCAGAAATGCTCACAGGAAAATTCAGCAACTGAAGTTGAGGCCTCTTGTTGGCAAAACAAGGCCAGCCTTTGAGTTTCTTATTTTAGAAAGTGTTAACTTTTCAAAACTGAGTGTAACTTAATTCCCCGCTCAGATGATCTGTGGCCTATTCAATACAGTGAGAATAAAGACAAATTATTTTTCCTTCACCTGTTCTTCTGCCTCACCACAAAGGTACAGGTGTTCCTGTCATTCTCAAAGCCTGGGGGACAAAGTTAAAGAAGAGGGGAACTTACAGCTGTGTTTATGAGGAGTTTAAATTTGTTATAAAAGTTGGTCTCCACCTGGCATCATTTAAGCAACCAGGTGAATATCACTTGTTGAAAAATAATGTGCTTGATTCTCCTCTCAGCTCTAATGGATTTGCACTGTTATAGCTCTGAACAGACCCATGAGATGTTTACGCCCTACAAATAAACAGAAGTAGCTTTTCTTTCAGCAAATACAATCTGTTTTATCCTCATGATTGATGTTTCCACTACTGAAAGAAATCCTAGTCCTACTTGGCTAACCCCAATATTAGTCAATAATGACTTTTAGAGTATTCAGCCAACCTTCTGGGAAAAACAATATTATATATGTGTTTTGCCAAGGCAAAAATCATAAGCAAAAATATTGGACCAGCTGACATAAATTAGCACAGCTCCATTGACAGAGGTTGCACAAACTAGAAGCTCTGCAGGAGAAAAGAAATAATAAGCAAACTTCCCTACTAGTTATAGAAGACAAGACTGATGTTTCAATTACCATATTATCTTAAATCATTGGTAACAACAGTTGAGATTATTTCAGTTCTTTCTATATCTTTCTTTTAAGAACACAAATTCCCACAGCTAATTTGAAAAATAACTCCACATGATATGCACACAAGAAAAAACAAATCTGCTTTTAAGGTAAACAGACTCTAATTCAGATTTTTGTTATTAGAATGGGACTCTCAGATGGTGTACATAAAATTCACCTTTTGATATGGTACTAAAGGCTACAACAGATGATTTTGGAGAAGACCAGACCAAATCTTTACTCAGCTGCTGCAAACATCTCTTCCCAAATGCCTAATTTTGCATGAAAGAAAGGACTGCTGTGTCCAGATGTGTCCAAAAAGTGTCCGTGGATAAGACCTTTGTCTGGAGTCATTTCAAACAAGTTTTAAAGAATTCACACCACACTAGTGGAGAAGTGAAAAACTCAAAGACAAAAGCACTTAGCTTTCATATGTCAGTTAAAAGAGAAATTATCTTTTTCAAAATTATCTCCAATTTCAGAAAAAAAAAAAGATATTTTTCAAAACACAGTCTGCACAACAGCAGCAATCTTTGCTTACTTCTAACAAAGAGGTTGTGGTACAATGTGGCCACCTTTTAAAATCACTCCATGACAGAAACATTTATTTGGGTTGATTGTAGGACCAACAGTCCTACAAGTTACCCAAATACCCAAAGAAGTTCAGATCAGATTTTTGTGCTGATAGAAATTTGGCAGAGAGAAGGATAAAATGCTGGGGGGCGAATCCCCACCTGGAATAAATGGATTTCCGTGCACTGCTGGGCTGTGCTGGTGATCTCAAGCAGCTGATGGTCCAGCCCTTGGAGACTCCACCACTGCTCCAAGTCAGCCCAGTGGGTTCATGACCTGCCTTGCTCTGACACCCCATAAACTTGAGCATTTCAAAGCAGCAATGACCCTACCAGCTTGTCTACTGTCTCTGATTACCCCAGGCCAACCCACAGCTGTTCTTCATCAAAAAAACTAAAGGAATAAACCCTCCTAATAGCAACCCAAAAATCTGACGGGCATTTTTCCACTTTACTTTGCATATTTGAGTGCTGATTTGCTTATCTCCCAGCCAGTGCTAATTATAAGGTTATTAACCTCTCTGTGAACTTCATTCACATCATAACCTGGTTCCTTTCCCTGCTGACTTGCAAAGGCATGAGAGGCATCAATTTAAGAGGTAGAATATTCATCAGAGGAAATGCTATTACTGGGATACCTTGTCCAAAACCACTATCCACAATTACTCTACAGCTGAAAAATCATATTAAGGTCACAGACTTGCTGGTTTGTGGTCTACTGGAACAGTTTTAAAAGTACATTTATTTACAACCCTGCTTATCCTCCTCACAATAAATAAGATGAAATAAGTAATGTTACTCTGTTGATAGAAAAACGTGCACGCCAGTAATTTTGTCTCTTTAAAACCACATAAAATAGGGTCAATTTGTGGTCCTCTTCTGACCTGTGACAGGGAAATCCCCACTTTCTATATACACAAAGATGTTGAAGATGTCAAAAAGCCAATGCTGCAGGTGTAACAAATTTGGCAGAACCTCTCACCTGGCAGGTGGATCAGCCAGCAGAGAATGTGTGCCTCCAGGAGAACTACCACTGCTGCCTGCAACAGTCACTTGTTTCATTCTTGGGAGACAAGAAAAACACACTAGCCTTTCTGAAGAACAAGTCTGACATGAATGTCACTGAAGTTCACAGAAATGCTTACTGTTAATTCCTGTGAGCTTTGGATCAATTCCCATATTTGGCAACTGAAGGGATGCTTGTGCACTGGAGACTGGAGTACCTAAAAATAAATCCAATAACAAAACTGAAGTTCTCTGCGTGTGTGGAGGTTCCTGGCAGAAGTGTTGCTGAGAGAGAATATGTTCAAAAAGAAATATAAAACATAGGTTTGCATTATTTCTCCCTAGTAACAGCAATATTTTTATAACGTGCTCTTGAGTATACCTTTAAATTTAGAGATATTTTCGGGTTTGCTCACCTAAAACTACAGGTAGAGGGCACAACAGACAAATCCAAGCAACCAAACTATTAATGAGTCCAACTCCTGTGGTACCTGAGCCAAAGTGTTACTGCAGAAGTTTGATTTTGTACAAGGATATGGCTCAGAAGGTCCAAAGATCACAAGCAATGAGCTGCAGGGTTCTACCTCCCTATCCCCGAGCCTCCAACACACACAGGGTCAAAACTGTAACAGCTGGAGACAACAGATAGCTCAAGCTGAGTTTTGCTCATGATAAGGAAATATGTTGGCATCAGACTCCACAAAGTACCCTAAGGCTGTGCCAGAGCTACTGACTTGCCTGCAAAGCAGTCAAAGGCTGCTCTGACACGCAGCAAATAAAGCTGAAAAAATTACATCTCTGCTTGTAAAGTTCAACCACATGGATTAACTCAGATATATTTAAATACTGCAGGATAACCTTTCATGTAAGTTCAGTTTTATTTCAGATGGTACCTCAAACTCCTGGATCTCTTACTGCATTTCACCAAAGGAGAAAGAAGAAGAGAAAGGAAGATTCAAGCAAAAATCTTCACATAACTCACAACAGAGGTGGGAAACAAGTGAGAGAAAACCCCTGCTTTATTTGCACAGACACATCTTTTTACTCTCGTTCAGCACAATGGGGGAGAAAAATCCAAACTCAGCAGCCAAAATTTCCTGAGCACACTGTGATTAAGGATATCTAGGGCTCCAGAGAGAAGGGAAGCAGATACAGAGTAGCAAACTGGAGAACACAATCAGGCAGAAGAGCAAGGGTAAGGATCTGCAGAACACAGAATCTGCTCCTCCTCTCTTCCAGGCCTCCTCTGTAAAACCTCCACAAGCCACCCAAGTCCCAAGGATGATCCATAGAGCACTGGGAAGACTTCCCACCTGGATGTGAAGCCAGGACTAAGATTCACTGTTCCAGAAAAATGTGGCTAAAATAAACACGGTCATACCCTCACTCCTATAAACAGCCCAAGCTGTTTATGTGTCAGGTTCAGACATTCATGTCAGCTGGGCAAGGGCTGCAGGCACTGGCTTTGCTCTGTGGTGAAATCACAGTCAAGTATTAAAGCTGTGTAACAGGGATTTGCTGGATACCTTTCTAATTTCCCTCTATTTTTTTTTGTAAATGAATGAACAGAAAAAGCTTCAGTAGCAAGCCTGACATGGCCTGAACTTCTACAAACCTTTGAAGAGAACACTGACAATTAGTATTTCGATTTTTGAGGGCAGGCAGGAGAAAAGGGGCAGAGTTAATGATTTATCCAAATTTTAGCAAAATGGTTTCTTTGTGGTGGGTTTTTTGGGTGGGTTTTAATTTTTTTAATTTTTAATTACAATTTTTTTTTCTTTTCAATCCTCCTCTTACACTAAAGGGTTGTTCCAAAACTTGTATTTATTTATTTTTTAACCTGATTCATCAAGAGCTGCTGATCTGCTGAGCCACGTAGAGAAGTAAGACAATTCAGTACTGAATTCTTATCTTTGCCCTGTGTGAGAGCATATTTGTGCATGTAAACTCTCATATACAGGTAAATTAATTTACCATTTTTCAATGACTTGCATGTATAACTTTTAAAGCGCCAATCTTAACCTGCTGATGCAACTCTAGGTCTTATAAAAGACTACAAGGCATGCACAGAAGGCTGCAGAAATCAGAAGTCAACTCCCACCAAACTGTAAATCTAAAATCCTGTGCTCTGATCTGGGAGACCCTGTAGGAAACAGGGCATATTGTCCAGGATATCTCATTCCTCAGTGCCCTGCACAACCTCTCTGACAGACTACAGAATGCAGCATTTCTTCCACAGGAATAGTCATAACTCAGGCTGTGAAGAAATAGTGACCTCTTCCACTGGGTGGCCAGGGGAAAAGGAAGCCAGCTTAGTTGTGTCAAATGCAAACTTTGGGGTTTACAGACAAAGTAAAAAAAAAAAGAAAAAAGCCATTCCTCATCAGTCATAAGTGTAGGATTTCAAATAATTTTTGCTTTAAGCCAGAAATCTTGAATTTTGTATTTGATAAAACTAAGTTTTCCAGAGGAATTCATCTGTACTTACACTTCTCTTCACGTGTTCAAAAGGCTTTGTTCAAATTAAAAAGCCAAAAGTTCTAAGCTGGTAAAACCTAGGTTAGACACTTCAGTTTTCCAAAAATATAGTGATAAAGCACTGAAAAAGTTTCAACGTCTCTTCCATCTACCCAGTACTTTTAGCCAAGACTATTTACCACTTTATCCCAACCTTATAGGGAATGCACAAATTCCTGTAAATCTGTGATTCATTGCAGTAACTTGGTTTTGTTCAACGAGCACTTCAACTGCAGACTCAAAAACATACTAATATGGCTTGAACCCAGAATGGAAAAACTACATTTTGTCCTTCTAAAAGTACAAATGGAATTCTATAGAGAGGAATGGTGCTGCTTGCCTGTGAAGCATAGTATTTTATGCAGATCCAGTCAGATAGAACACTGTCCTGGGCTGAAAGACCAGGCTGAGATATCACCGCAGAGGGAGGGTGGAAGGAAATGACTGGTGCTGCATTTGCATATTTGAACTGAATTTAAACCCTTTGTCAACAACATTATTCACCTGTCTCCACTGATCCCAGGCACTGTACTGGGAGAACAGTGGGTTTTTTTAATTTGCTTGGTTTTTGCAAGAGTCTTACCAGCAGGAAATGGGGGAGACCAATCCTACAGGTGTAGAACAGACAGCTCCTCTGGAGGCAATGCTGACAGCACACACCAACTTTCTTGCGTACAGAAATTGGTTCAAGTGTCCCTGTCCTCCTGGAGCAAAGCTGCTGAAGTCAGGATGTGAAACCACAGCTATCTGTCAAGAAAGGTTTGGAATTAGTGCAATTTGGCGTCAGGCTTGGGCTCGGCAAGCAAAGATGGAGAAACTTTGAATACCATGAGAGAGTCAGGCAGCAATGGCAGCGCTGAGCATAGCTCAGCTTGGGGCTTGTTTCTACTGTGACTTGGGGGTTTTGCACTTTACAGCTTTATGGACAGAACCAGCTGCCTGTTCAGCTGAAGTAATGACGCCTTTTGCAGGTCCTGTCTGGCTACCTCCGGACCCCTTTGGGCTCTGCTACCTCAAGGACAAAAACAAGACAAAAACAAGGCTCTTGTCCTCTTTATTTCCTCGCTAAGAATCACGTGGCCGTCCACAGGATGTCCTGGGAGAGAAAGAAAGGGGAGCAGGGCCAGCTGCCCCCAGGGGTTTTAAACCCTGGGAAAGGGGGCTGGAGGGAGGGACTACAGCCAGTGGGTCCAGGTGAGGGGAGGGACGAGGGGAGGAGATAACCGGGGATAGTACCACCACCAGGACTGGGGAGAGGGGTGTGTCAGGGAGAAACCATGGGATAAGAGGGAGGGAATCCCATGAGGATACTAACATACTATTTAGTGCAAATTTCCAATCACCCAATGCAAAACAACAACTAAATAAACTACTTAGTGCAACACTACATACAGTGGGGAAGTGACAAATAGGATAACAGAATAGAATGCTGGAACGGTTTGGCTTAGAAGGCACCTTAAAGATCCATGGTCAGGGACACCTCCCACTAGACCATGTTGCTCACAGAACCCCATCCGGCCTGGCCTCGAACACTTGCAGGGATGGGGCAACCTGTTCCAGTGCCACCACCCTCACAGGAAAGAACTTCCTCCTCATATCCAATCTAAACCTTCTCCCTTTCAGTTTGAATCTATTTCCGCTTTTTCTGTCACTCCAGGCTCTCCTACAAAGTCTCCTCCCATCTTTATTGTAGGCTCTGTTAAGGCACTGGAAAGCTGCAATCAGGTCACCCTTAAGGTGACTTTATCAGGCTGAGCAAACTCAATTCCCTCAGCCTTTCTTTATGGGAAAGGTGCTCCATGCCTCTAATCTGAGAAGTTAAATATAGTTATTTTAAAAAGGCACATTTCATTTTGTGTGTGAAACTTACCTCTAGCAAAGTCACACTAAAGGTGCATTCCTCATCCCAAATACAGGCATCTACAAGCTATTTATCTCAATGCTCCCACAAGTACAGCAGAGAACAACAACTTCTAACTCATGTTTTGCCTCCAATATAGAGAATTAAAACAAGCCACATGTATATAAGTATTGCCTACAACTCCTATTGATGATAAAGGGGGCCCAGGGGACTGGATCACTGTGGAAATCCCTGGAGGCAAGCAGGTGGAATTCAGTAACACCAGAAAGTCATCACTGCTCGCACATGCACCAACTCACAGTTTGCACAGCTCAAGCACCAGTCTTCTCCTCCTCCACAAAACAGACAGGATGATTTAATGTCTTTCCAAGTGTACTGAGCATTCCCTGTCCCCCTTCAGACTACTCCATACACAGCTCCTCAGCACACCTCTAAGGCAGCTCTGTGGCTTGGGCACGATCTCCTTGACCCAGGATCTGGGTAAGGATTTGGCCAGCAAAGCAGTAACGTGCCAATAGCAAAGGAAGTTAAAAATGCCATTGGACATAGAACAGATTTAGTTTTTCTCACTTAGCTGTAAATACCAAAGCAGGGTGTGCAATTCAAACAGTGCCTTCTCATTCTTAAAGGGTTTAGGCTGAGAATTTGTTGTGTCCATGGAAACACCAGGAAAAAGGATTTCAAGTGAGATTTCCACTTTCTACCACTCGCTTTATTGAGTCTTTTCACAATGCATGGGTTGCTGTTGGGTTTGCTTGCAAACAAGGACCTGGGCTTAATCCCACCTGTCGGGCAAGCACAGCAGACAGCTTCTTTTCATTATCCTGCTCCAAGCCTGAAGGAATGACTGGGCCTTTTGGGGGTCTTATACAGCTAGCTCCAGACCTCCTAAGGCTCCAAAACTGCAAGGACAGGAAGTAAAAGACTCGAAGCGCTCTTTCGTCCTTCCCTTTATTTCCTCGCAGTGGCACCACCTGGTAGCCCAGGCGGTGACCTGGCAGGAGGAAGGGAGAGAGGGAGAAAAAGAAGGCAGAGCCAGGGGGCCCAGGTGGTTTTAAGCCCTGGGGGAGGGGCTGCAGGAAAGGGACTGCAGCCAATGGGTACAGGTGAGGGGAGGAGATAACCTGGGAGAGAGCACCGCCACCGGGATATTGGGGAGAGGGGTGTGTGAGGGAGAAACCATGAGATGTGAGAGGGAAAATACAAACGTATTATTCAGTACAAGTTTCCAATCACCCAGTGCAAAAACAACAACTAAATAAACTATTTAGTGCAACACTACACAAGCCCACTTTCGAGTCTCACATGGAGGCAATAAATAATCCTGGATTAACATCCAAGATACAGGTGGGTAGAATAAAAGCATGCACACCTCACACTGAGAATGGGCTGACATAGTCCATGCTTGGGATGGCTTTGTTAAAGCAGTCATCAGGGTAGTTGGAAGATGAATAATTGAAGAAACAGCTTCTTTAATATGAACCATGGGCAGCATGTGGCACAACTTTCCCTCTGTTTCCCCCTCCCCAACAAGAATTCTTCCTATCAAGCTGGTTTGGTGCTAAGTGCACATATCTAGGAGGCATTTCTCTGCAAAATTTGGATCCAAACACACATCAGAAATAACAGTTCATCCGTCACGGTTGGGAAGCATGTATGACAAGAAAATATTTGCTTTGCTCTGGTTTTGTGTTTGGTTTGCTGACCGCTTATATCAAAAAGCTAGTACAGCTTTTTCATCTTGCCGTAGTTTAAAAACATTTATAGGACAGATGGTCTAAATTTGCGGGTTTTATAAACTTAACGAGAATGTAAAAAAAAAAGGCGCATATGGGTGCAATATTTTCAGGGGCTTCTTTGAGCTGGCCAAGAAGTAGCCCACTGCAGAGGGGAGTAACAATTTCATTGGGAACTCATTCCAAGGTTTACAAACGACTGAGAAGAGGGACTGCCACAGGCTTTCTTCACCTCAGTGGCAGTTTCACTTGCACTGTGTGGTACAGGGAAAACATACATTTTTTTATTCTTCCCAGCAAGCAACATTTCTTGAACTTTGCCTTCACGTAACTGCTAAATGGGCTGGCTGTGGTAGCTCAACAAAAGGCACAGGTGGTGCTCCATCCTCTGTCCTGAAGACTTGCTCTTGGGGCTCCTTGCTGGGCCCAACAAAGAGTTTAGCTCTTAATTCCTCTAGGATGATTGTATTGTTTTAGTCCTACATGCAGCTCTCTCTTTTTCCAGACACTACCATTTCAAAAGGACACTGGCAATGTAATCTGGGCTTCAGGTCAGACCAGAGCATGGGGAGTTGGGGTATCCCTATGGAGGCCCTGGTCCCAGGCTCTTCACAAACTTTGGGCAGTTCAGCATGACTTTTGTCCTCAAGTGGGCTCCAAACAGAGCCACCATGAGCACACAAGGAGAGAGGAGAGATCTCTTTTCAGGGAAGAACCAAGTATCCCAGTATCCCATTTCTTTCTCCACTTACTCCAAGAGCTGGTGTGTGTAAGTGTCTCTCAAAGTAAATAGATCAGTGAACAGAGTACAATCAACTTGTAAGGTCAGTGAGAGCCCTATTTCCTCACTATGAAACAATTAATTACAAGCATCATCTTTTCAGGCTCTTAGTACCACTCAGGCTCTCCATCTGAAAACTTTATCTCACCTGAAACACTTCAGGTTGAAACAAAGTAGGTTGAAGATGTTTTTATGAAACAACATCCTTGGTATAAGACAGAGTAAGAATCTCCTGTTAGGGAAAAATCCTCCTTCATCAGCTCCCCAGGCTGAAAAAGCAAATTTAAAAGATCAGCTTCCAGTTTTCCCTTATGTGAGCTATTAAAATATTCATGAACAAAGTGTAATCCATCAATACAAGCTCCACTAACTTAAGACCTCAATTTTCATTTTGGATAGCCCTCTTCCAATGAAACACACCAGGAGGTAGGAACCTCAAATTATTTTCAGTGAAATATTTCAGAGTGTTGGCACATAAGCTGTCACTTTTAGTTTGTGCATAAACACAGCATTAAGAAAAAACAGGCAGCAATTCTCTCAAAATTATTGTCTAAGCCCCTTTGCAATCTTAGGCATGCATCGCTTCATTTTACACCCA
This sequence comes from Peucedramus taeniatus, assembly GCA_013400575.1. Lineage (NCBI taxonomy): Eukaryota > Metazoa > Chordata > Aves > Passeriformes > Fringillidae > Peucedramus > Peucedramus taeniatus. Next base: position 79,662 of record WBNO01008564.1, on the reverse strand, counting down.
GCTGCTGCTTCCAAAATCTTTTTCAGGATTCTTACTTTTTATATTATTCTCTTTAAATGTGACAGCTAAGACTATGGTCAGGTGTGAAGGAACTGTGCAATAATTTGAGGAAATCTTGAACAAATCCTTTATCCCACTAATTTCAGGGGGAATTTAAATGAGCAAGGCTTGCAGACTGTGCAGGCCTTGCTTTAGCTTACATTTCAGGCTCTCTTTCACCAAGCAGCTGAACAGGAATCTCACTTGTTAGCAAGCAGAGCACAAGCAGCACAGGGCAGTGCTGTGCCCTGGTCTGACCCCCAGGATTCCTCCACGGGTTATCAGTTTGAGACAGGACTGCTGTGTGTACAAAGGGCTTATTCCCAATGATAAGTCATCTCTAGACAGCATCCAACAAAATCCAGCTATGCTGGGAGCAGAAGGAGGCTGTGTTTATACAAAAATCACCTTTTCATGCAAGGCAGAAGCACGCCTTCCCCCTCACCAGTTCCCTACCCACCCCCACCTCCCAATAACTAAAGCTCTCAACAAACATTCAGCAAATATTTGGACAAACAGCCAAGGACTTCTCAGAACATCAAATGATTATTAAATCTTAAACTGTACTTTCCAAAAATAATTTTCTGCTGCTGTTGTTTGTTTGTTTGAAAGGAAGGGTAGTAAAATCCACAGATGTATACAGCCATAAACCTTTAGATGAGACTCAATTTCCTTGATGTCCAACGATAAAATCCGTAATAAATGTGTACAGATGCAAAGGCCTATTTGTTGTCCTGTCAAGTCAGGCCATGTGGAACAAAAAACCTAAAAGCAACCAGGAGAGGAACTAATGATGTAGGCTCGCCTCTGCCAAGATGCACTTACTGCAGTTCCTGTGACATTTAAGGAACATAATGATGGGACATTCCTTTTTAACTTTATTGTTTTGTCAAAAGAGGAGTTTTACAGCTGAAGATCACGTTCCCAAGATAGTCAATTAGGTTATGCAGATTTACACACACACTGTGATCTCCTTTGTGCAGCATGACCAGTTTCTTTGCTAACAATCACATTTGATGACAAAGATGGGACTGGTGTCAGTATCTCCCNTTTTTTTTTTTTTTTTAATGCTTTCCATGAAAAGCTCTTTAGATCTCCTGGTGCATCAAGACAGCTTTTCTTTTTTTAATCTCCAGATAATTATTTCTGAATGTGCAAATATAGTTTTCAAGGGGAAAAAACCCACTCTCTGGAGTAACCAAACACCAGATTTCCGCAGTATGAAAGCCATTTTAAGGCACTGTGGTGTGCTTCGTGGTTAGCCCTGCTTCTACTTAATTAGGGACCTAAGTTATAAGTCCACAGCTGCAGGAGAGCAGTAAATAGCTATTGCTGACTTCCTTATTGCCAATATGAACATCATGATTGTAGGGTGAAGAGCAGGGAGCTTTTCGCAAACACTGCCTTGTGCAGCAACAGTACTTTGATGTCATAAAAACGCTGTTACATATTTTAAAGTCTTAATTGTGGTCCACTGCAGTGCTGTCAGCTTCCTGGTGGAGCACTAACCCTTTCCATGATTGCTGGGGGATGCAGAACACTCTTCTGCAGGTTTCCTAATTAATGCAGCCTATCCTCACTGATTGCAAAGCACCAAGTCCCCCTATAGCACATGATATCCATGCTGAGGAGGGTGCAGAGAGGGGGAAAGGAAAGGAAAAATGCCCCCCTTCCCCACCCCCCCAGTTTGAAGGGCATTTGCCTGCTCCATATTGTTCTGATTAACAGCACCCGCTTGCTCAGTATTAGGAACACTCCCTCACTAAACACCCTGGCCAGAAAACCCTTAATTCAGTGCCTCCCAGACAAGAGTCCCCACAGCAGTGGTCCCAAATAACCCTCCATCTTTCACCAATCCTTGCTACAGTGTCCAGACAAACCCTCCACCTCAGCACATTCTGGCTTTGTGCATGGACTCTCCAGCCTCTCTCTTCTACCTGCATTCTTCAGGTCACCCACAATTGAAAGCCTTCAAATTTCTTACCTTATTTTTCTAATGCCCTGTCTTGCTTCTATGCCCACTGTTGCCATCTTAGTAAATTTTTTTTTCAAACAGTTCTCAGCCTTTTTGAGCCCCTCAATGGCAGGCAGCTTCTGATTGCTACCCCAGAAATGGTGGAACGCTGTCTGAAAACGCCTCAAATCAAAACAAGCAAAGCTTTCAAGAGCAAAAACTCACCTGGTGTCACTAAAACCACTTCTGTTCCCAAGCCAGTGCCAAGCCCTGCCCCTGGCTGCAGGGCCACCTCTTCAGGGTGATGGGACAGACACTGCAGGACCCACCAGCCCTCCTGAGCTCACACTTGGCATTAATCACTGGGTCTCCACACAGCCACCTGCTCCCAAGTGCTCTCTCCTTGTCTCCAGGATCCACTCTTATGCTCTGGGCTTTGCAGGCTGTCTACACGGCCTCAGAAGCTCCTCCTGGCCTCAGAGCATGCATTCTTCTGGAGAGATCAGGCCATCAGCAAGTAAGAACTCAGCCTCAGAAGAAAAGTTTAAGGAGTGGACAGGAAACTGAAGAGAAGGACTTAGGTCCAGTCCCAGCTGTGCTGTCACCCTGATAAGCACAAAGACATCATCTTTTCACACTTCTCTCCACATGTTTCTACAAAGGTTACAGGAGCCATGGAGACCAGCTCCTCTCAGCACAAAGTATTTGGTAGGTGTGGTGGGCAACACATAGAGGATGGCACTCGCAAGCTCACATTCTATTTCATGTCAGTAAATAAAAGCCACCTATTCCCACTTAGGCTGAACAGGCTGTCAGGAAAAGGTCCCAGGTTCTTCCCCCGTTGCCAGCAATGTATTCAAGGATCAAACATCACCTGCAAACAGGCTGCTGACCTCAAGTAGTCTTTCTAGACATGCTTGTAAACAGAAATAAAGAACAATGTTAGAAACCACAGAGGGAGGAGTTACATCTCCAGAGATAGGATTTGTACAGTGTCCCTGGTAAACACCAGCACTTTGGAACTTGTCTTGATGAATGGGGCTGTCTGATGGCAACACAATGGGGACTGATGATGAAACGGTGACAAATGGGTTTCCTCCCGGCTGGACTCAGCTATTCTTTGCCATCTGCACAGTCTGTCTCATGGACACATATTTTGCAACAACAACACTGAGTTCATGCAAAAAAACCCAGAGTCCTGTCTGACAAAGGCAGCTCCCAGAGCAAGCAGCAACTGGATTAAAGGCCCAGAAGAAGACAACAGCTGTCTCCAAGGGAGTTGCAGACCTCAAAGAATGACCCAGCAAAGAGAGAGATGCCTTTAGTTTATAGACCCGCATTTACCAAGCCAGCAGAGCACCTGACAGCAGCCTCGATAGCTGTCTTAAATAAGGGGGTGGGGATCTCACCAATGAAATGAAAGGCAGGGACAAAAAGCAGGCCAGCAGAAAGAAGAAGAGTTAAGACAAATTTAATTGACTTCACAGTAGGGAGCAACAAAAGGAAAGATATTTGTGAAGCCATTATAAATTGGCAAGGAAAGTAGGGGAAAACAGACAAATCAGTCACACAGGAGAAGAGCTTTGCCAGAACTGAATTGTCAGGCTGTTTCAAAGTGACACCCAACCCATTTGGCTATGCTTCAGTTCAAGCTGAGTTTGTTGGGTGTCTGGGCCTGCAAGCAGCTCTTCTGAAAAGCTACAAATGTCACCCCCAGAGCTGCCTCTGGGTGGGAAGCTCACATCTGGGAGCAGCTGAAAATCCCTACAGGAACATAAACATCTCCCAGTCCAATTACAGAGTTTGAATTTCTGTTCTGAAAGGGCACACCAAGAACGAGCTAAGGGAAGAGGGCTACCATCCAAACACTTTTTCCTGCACTCTTCGCTGTCCTAAGGGGATTAAATTATATAAGGAATGCAGTCAGATAAATGAGAGATTAGAGACAAGTTTTAAAGTCCTGGTTAGTCACTTGGCACGCAGCGGAATCCAAAGCCACACGTCATTCCCCTGGAGAGATCCCATAGAATATCACTGATAGTACAGGAGGCACTCAGCAGGAAATACAGCACAGTGCAACAAACCCCTGGATGAAACCAAGGTCATAGGATCAGGTATACTGTGGGCTGCTTGGGGATAAATGAAAATAAATGAGAAACACATGCAAAACCCTCAAGAAACACCACCAAACGAATACATTTAAATAAATAAATAAATAAAAGTTTTCTGCATCATTGACTGGCTTTATGTTTGCATATCCAGCACCAATAGATATATTTGCCTCAAGGCTCTTGCTGGTATCCTATTTCTGGTTGGCCTATTAAAAGTTCAGAGGAATAATGTTTTATCAATAAGTGCTAAACTACTGACTCAGAGCATATAGTCAGAGGTTTCATGCTTAAAGTAAATGGCTGACTTGTCTCTCATTTCTAAAATCAGATTGTTTCTGCTTCTGCCAGTTTCTCTGTGTCACCTACTGGCCACTTGCTCTGTGTTCTAAGATTTCTGTATATTTATAAACTGAGGCTTATAGGGCTTTTCAACAGAGTCTCTTTTGGTTGCTGTTGGTGAAGCTCTGGACTCCAGGAACCACTCTCAATTTCAGAAAGGTAACATCAAGCATGAGAGGCCACAATACCTCTATGGAGTCTACAGCAACGAAAAACCCTTAAAAACAAATAAATCAAGTCTCCCTTATGCTGTATATTTTTTAAAGCCCATACAACAATAAAGATGATTTAGCAGCCAGCAGAAGTGGCATATCTTCATTCACAAAGCTTCACTGAGAGACATCTTCCACTTTCATCTTTTTCTGGGGGAAAAATTCCTTCCAAAACTCTTTTATGGGAAAGACCAGTGATCAGTCAGAACCAAACCAAGAGATACAGAAGCCAGGAACACCAAGTGGAGCTCTACTGCACACTGATTTGATGAATCATGTCAGAGATGGAGCTTGAAATGATTGTAAAACCATTACCAGAATCCAGATTATAAAAGGATAAATTAGGCAAGCTGTCCCCATCCACAAAGTAATTGAGGAGCAGTTTTTAGCATAACCAAAGGCCCACTGAGGCAACATTAACTCTTAAGGGTCACTGCACAGTAGCTGAGGCAGAAGTTCTTTTTACACTAGATGTGAGTGGGTACTTATATACCCACCTACAGGCATGGACTTGTGGATACCCCCAAATTACTGACTGACTCAGGAGGCAACATTTCTGGAAATAATGATTCAGTGCCATGGGGTGGCTGCATGGATCTGTTCCCTCCCATCAAACCCAGCACAGACACCCGTAACCTCAGGTCTGTGGTAGTTCTCTCTTTGGAAACATGCAAAAATGTTGGGAGTGTTCAAATATCTTTAAACAGTGTAGAAGATCTTATTTGCTGTGTTGCATGCAGCACCCAATGCTGGCAGGCTGCCTAGAAATACACTCCCTTGGATTTAATTACCAGTATCTGTGTTTGTTTCATTTGCCCACCATCCACCAAAAAAATTTAAAAACCAGTGAGGTCTATAGACAGCTTCATTAGCTTAGGTTTTACAACATTATCTTAGCTTAGGTGCTTCTTAAAGCAACCCACTTTAATCTAATTTCTCAATGGACAATTTCTAAAACATATTTATGATCCAAATGAATTCCTTCAAGTTCTTCCAATAAGCTTTCCTTTATCTTAGACACTACAGAAGCATTTCCAGGCTGAAATCCCATTTGTGTCCTAAATTCCTGGCATGTCCACAGCACAATGTCTATTTTTCAAAGAATGTGAAGTTCTGACAGATGCATGAATAGGAGGCATCAAAAGGAAAAAAAAAAAAGAAAAAAGCAAAATGCTTAACTCCTTGAAGCAAACACACCTCAAACCCCATTATTTTAGGAAGAACACAGTAACATCTGTCCATCTAATAACTAAGATTTAGGATTAGAATCTAGTTTAGGAACAAAAAAAAAAAAAAAAAGGTTGCAGTTACACCTGGGATGAATTTGGTTTAGCAGCCCACTTATCTGTATGTAAAAGTTAAATAAATTCCCCTTAAACAGCAGGTTATCAAGTAGAAATCAGCAACACCTGCTATATTTGTACAATAACAATAACAAGCTGGGATGCCATTCATTTATGGTAAGAAGAATGCCAAGTTTGCCAAGATTTGTTTTGGCCGCCGGTAAATCCATGTCTAATAGGCAAGTGATGCATTTCATGGAAAATAAGCTGCACCTGGATTTGAGTCATACCTTGTCCCCTTGAAAACCTGTCATATCCTCCTACTTAAATGTCTCTGATACAATAAACACATGAGCATAAACAAGGCCTGACTCTTTTGCCCTGTCTCTCTCTTCATTCCAGACAGGAAATATAAACCAGCTAACAGCCTGAGATGCATGAAACCATTTCTAAAGCTACTTCAGGCCATTTGTTTAATGTCATCCAGGATCTCTTTTGTGCACTGGACAATTTTCCTACCATGTGTTTGCTTATTGTGTTACCTGCTGCTGCATTTCCATGCAGAGAGAGCCATGTCATAGAACTGGAGCCAACCTAGTCTTCACAGAAGGTGCCTGATCCTGCACCACTGAGGTAAATAGGAGCTTCAAAAGGGACAGATGGTGCAGGTGGGCTCATAAAACATAGCTATGTTAATATTCTTGCAGTGAAAACTATGTGAAAAACATGGGGAAAATGGTATATGGACTGGAAAGGGTATCATATGGGAGATACTACACATTTGTTACGAGCCATGGCTAGAAAAATAAAGATATAAGAATATCTTCTCTTTTAGGTCCCAGCATGAAGGAAGTGCACGTGGGTGACAGTGCCAGCTTTGGAGGGGCTGTTGAGTCAGGCCATTGGGAGCAATCCAGCCCACATCCATCCTGGGCAGGCAGGGAGCAGGAGGGTGGGGAATGGGGCAGGCTGGTGCCTCAGCTGAGGGAGGAACTCCCAACACCTGCAAACAGCTGCATTCCTCAGCTTGGACAAGTCACATCACTGCTCCCCAGAGCACATGGCAACAGGGAAAGCAAGGCACTGGCACTCCCACACCAAGATACTTGTGCAGGAATGTCAGCAATGCTATCCCAAGTTTCTTCACCACAGTAACAGAGGTCATGCACACATTCAGTACATGGAAACTTCTTGCTTTTGAAAGGCCCCATTCCCCCAGCAGTTAGAAAACCCTTCAAGGCCTGCTACAAGTACAAGGATTGTTGCTGTATGAAAATTCCCACTACTATTTTAGGTTTTAAGTGGCATAATTCAGCCAATTTTCCCTTCTTTGCCTGTCACGTGTCACATTGCAAGGCAGGTGCAAAACTTGCAGAATTTCAAACTGTCACATTTTACATATTTTCCCCTTCATTTATACATTGATTTTTCCATACAGGATCTACGCATGTCAACACACCTGAAAATGGGTAACTAGATCCCTTTTCCACATTTAATGAGTGCTTCCCTCATTATTCTCCTTCCTGTAGGGCCACACAGGTAGATATAAAAGGGAAAATTAAAATGACTCAAAGTCACTTTAGCAATCCCCAGACCACCCATGTGATTAGCTGCTCCTCCAGCAAATGCTCCATTTCAAGGGGTTCTATGTCACTCGCAATAATTTTGGAGCAAGACAGACCATAAAACCTCCTAGAGCTGCTTGACACACTATGGCACTCCAATAACTCAGCCTACACACAGCAGCAAGTCACAAACACTGGTTAACAAAGAACTAGAGTTTCTCACCCACCCCACTGATTTTTCTTAAACTCTCTGGCTCATTCCTCAAATCAGTTTTCTTCTCGCACTCCTCGGTGGGTGGAAAGAACGAGCAGACAAAACCAGTGTACTGAGTATTTCTGAGAAGAGATTGCCTGGGTTGGGGTTGTGTGTGTATGCCTGACTGCTGAAGTAATGTCAGGGCAACCAGGGAGAACATGGTGACCTGGAAAAAAGCCTAACCCTCGGGAAGGGAATGTGGGTAGTGATAACAGGGTTAGACAAGGGATGGAAAGGGAAGTGGAGGGTCGATTTGCTGATGTGTGCATGTTCAGGCAAGTAGTATGGGAAATGAAAAGGAGGAACTGAAAGCATCAATACATAATCAAAATTATAGGTTAGCTGGCATAACATATAATGGAATAACTCATATGACTGGAAAATTAACATTGAACAGATTCAGGAATAGCAAGCAGGGAAAAATAAAGTCTGTTCAGAAACAGACAGGGTATATTGCTGGAAGACCGGATAAAACAGCATGAAAAATGGTAAGAACCACAGATGCAGTGTGTTAAATCCTAAACTTGGAAGGTGATGATGAAGAGGCTCCTTGTCCCCCCAAAATTCTACTGTAAGATTACTCAAAGGGGGATTTAAGGCATGCTGATATCTTTTGTAACATCTGCTGCACCTTTCCCAAGAACACAGTGTCCAGGGAGGGCAACAAGGGCAAACAGAAGCAGCTTGGCCTTGATTAGTGAGTAGAGCCAAAAGAGACATAAAGCAAAAGGCACTTTTGCGATACTAAGTAGTAACAAAGCAATCAGAGCAGAAGAAAGAGCACAGAGAGCATTAAAGCCACCAAAACTTGCTCACACTGACACTGTTGGGTATCTCCATGCAGATATGAACACAGAAGTGCTGCACTCTGGTTTGGAAGCACAAAACAGTGTCCCAGAGGAGCTATGATTGGGGTAAAGCTGTTGTATCCAGTTATTACCGACTCTACATTTTCCTCATGTCCTAATGGGAAAAGAACAAAAAGTTACAAATGCATTGCTATAATTAAATTTTCATCCACAAATTAATTCCAAGAGGTGGATGACGAGTTCTGTCTAAATAATGTCTCAGAGGCATCTGGAGCAGTGCCTGCACTTAGTAGTAAAGCTTTTCCAATAAAAACTCTCTGCTCTGTGGCACTGAGTCACTCATAGTAGCAGAAGTTCATTTGCAATATCACATATCACCATCAGTGACTCTCATGTGCTCCAGGCTTTGAAGGCGCGGCACTGATGGAGAAGCTGCCTTTGAAATGGTGCTCAAATGCTGAGGTTACAAACACTCCCAGGTTCAGTGCTATTGCTAAATGATCAGAGGATAAGTCTGCTGCTGGTTCTCTGATTATCTCCAGGACCTTTCTCCTTCACAAGAACTCTACCACCAGCTGCAATTAGTTGTGCCCAGTAAATCACGTTTCTAAGAAAAAACACCACAAAATAATAAAAAAGAAAAACTAGTGTCCCTCTTCCGTAAGGACAGGCTGAGAGAGTTGTTCAGCCCAGAGAAGAAAAAGTTCTGGGGAGGCATTCCAGCACCCAAAGGGGGCTACAAGAGAGCTGGAGAGGGACTTTTCACAAGGGCTGGAATGACAGGACAAGGGGAGATGGATTCAAACTGACATAGGGCAGATTTAGACTAGATAACAGGAAGAAATTCTTTACTGTGAAGATGGTGAGGCACTGGAACAGGTTACTGAGATAAAACGTGCATGCCCCATCCCTGGCAGTGCTCAAGGCCAGGTTGGATAGGGCTTTGAGCAACCTGGTCTAAAGCTCTCCCTGCCCACAGCAGGACAGTTGGAAAAAGATGGTCTCTACTGTCTGTTCTAGCCCAAACCATTCTGTGACTTGAATTCCAGGCAAGAAATGAATTTACAACCCACAAATACTATCATACTATTTGTAATATCTGCTGAATTCCTACAGCAGGTCCACAGCACAGGTTGTTAGGATATACCTGTCCTCCACTTGCAGCAGTTAAATAAAGAGGTCATGCAAGATGTTTGCTGAAGCAGACAGCAAACTGGGATCCTTTAGAGGGTAAATCACCATAAATTATTTGATTTGAGCTTGGGATAGAGCTGGTGATTTAACATGGCTGTAGAGCACAGGTTATAGCTATTTTAACCCTTTAGTGGAATCTCTTTTCTACTTATCTGGTGATGTTTCTACACTACATAAAGGAAATATTTAACACCAAAGGCAAGAGTCCTTCTGCCATGTAAAAAAATATTTGGCATCTTTGTCAGGGTTGGATGTCACAGTGCAGGGTGTGACACAAATGCAGACCACATTTGTGCCTTTGCACACATGGATGGGCACCATTTTATTTTCTTGAGCAGCAGTTTACTCAGGATAAACTGCTGTTGATATGTCAGGTAAAAACTCATAACAACAACCATGTTCAGAAATTATTACAACAGGCTTTAGAGCCAGAATGCCTTAAGGATGGCTTTGACCTTGTGACAGGAATTACAAAGACCATAATTATCAATGGCATGGCCACAATAGATCATTAAAGCTTTAAAAAATTAGTGGGTTTCCTTGTATGCTGGGGATATGCCTTAGTGGAGACTTATTCTGGAATGAAGCCATCCACAAAAGGACTTGCATCTGCACAAGTTCTAGGACTGTAATTCCACTCAAATATCCCACAAAGATGAGCCCTTTGTAAACCTTACCCCTCAAGGAATCTTTTTTGGGTCACCTTCTCCTACACCTTCTTATCTTGCCACAGCAGCAGCTCTGCTCCTGAGGAGTGGGAGCTGCTGGTGTGTGAATCACACCCAAGTGGTCCCTCAGAGCAGTGACACATGCAGGCAGTGCTGGCTTGGCTCTCACCTGAGCAGAGAGCAGGGGGAATCACTGAGCAACTCAAATCATAACTTAATTTCTGTACCCTGTGTAAGTCCTGGGTGGGTCACTCACTCTCATCACTGAGTGCCCTGCTGTTAGTAATTGACTCAAATAGCAAAGCAGGGAGGTATGTTCTTATTTAGGCTTTATTTCACTCACCTATCCCAACAGGTATTTGACTGGCACTCAAAGCTACAAAGCACCCACAGGGAATAACAACAGCCATGCCAATCTGTTGATATTCTAAACAGCCAGATATTGATTTTTACTTTATCTCCTGATAAAGTAAAAATCACAAGTGTGCTGTCAGAATTTAAACCCCTGAACTCCTCTTTTCTGTAGCTGGCAACGGTGAGAGGGATGGAGGAAGCACTCCAGAAGACAGCCCACATTCCCATAAACATTTTCCAAACCCAGGTTTCTCTGAAGTGTTGCATGTACCTTGACACAGACCAAGGACAAACAGTAGCATATACAGAATGGAAAAAGCAGACAAGCCTTCATAACCTCTCCTGAACAATTTCATCCTTAAGAGGCACATTTATTCCCACAATTCGCTGCCACAGCTGAAGCACTGGTCTAAAAAAATTTGGCCCTCATTGTTTTTTGATGGACTGCCTTTTCAATTATTTTTCTTGCCTTTAGCATCCATCTTAATACTCTAACAGCTGCTTAAATGGTAAAAAAAATGTGATCTTCTGTAGAGCTGCTTGGAAAGTGCTTGATTTTTCCTGGGCAAAACTTCAGTGGAAATACATAATAGTTTTCATCTCAATTTTTCAAAGGAAAAATTTCAATTTTTTGGCTGAAACTCAAATACCAAAATATTTCAACCAAAACCTAAAATATTTCCATTAGGAAATGCTACTGCATGGTGTCCTGGGAGATGGAATTCCAGATCTCATGCTCTCATTTCCCTTTATGCCCTATGATACAGCTGATTTCCCTTTTTCCAGATGAAAGCTGCTGCATCACTGAAGTTGTATTTCCTAATTCCTGGTGGGGCACACACTAGAGAAATGAATGGGGACCTGAGGCTGAAGAATACCAGCAAATTCCCACACTACCCCTTCAGATTACACAGATGGAAACATTTTGGTTTTGAAGAAAGGTTTCAAGAAAAAGGTTTCCCTGGAAAGCAAGCCCTTTTTCAAGGTAAGCTTAATTGAAAACCTGTGATTTCTGTCAACAGGCAGTTTCAGGACAGCTATTTTGTTTCAGCTGGTTGAACAGATCCTGCTGTTGAGCATTATTCCAGATTCCCATACAGCCTGAGTGCAGTTTGCTATAGCAGCCAGACTTCCAAGACTTTCTAGAAGACCCGGGCATTCCATTTCTGTGGGGTTTTGAAATGAACACCCCAGTCCTGCAGGCTTTTACAGGAATCTGGGCTGGTAAGAGACATCTCACAAGGCACTGAGTCAGTGCCTTTGAGAAGTAGTGACTAAATGGCTTTTTGAGTTAAGGAAACATCAGCCTGGCTTTACTTTGTGGCACACAAAGTTGCCAGCAGAACTCAAAACATCCCAGGGTTTCTTTTGGATGTAAAGGAATTAATTTAGACCTTTGATGAGACTCTTGCTTCTTCACACCACTGCTTGCTCTTGGCAAGCTCCAAGAGGTGTGGTCCCCTGAGAAGGAAGAGGAACAAACATTCATGGAGCAGCAGGAAAACCAGACAGCACAACCTTGGGCATCCAAGGGCTGCAAAGCTCTCTGAGGGAAATGCCTTCTCTGAGTCATTAATTTTAACCATTCCTTGGACTATAAGAGAAACCTAATTTTGCTCCCTTCCTAGGGACAGAGAAGGGAGAGGGCTGACAGACTTACTGAACTCATAGCTGGGATGGATCTGAACATCTCTCCTTGAAGTCCTGTCTACCACTGAAACCTTTTGTCCATGGACTCAGCTGCTTTTCCTTCAAGTTGCCACATCATGGGGCTTTCTCTGCTTTGCCTTTCCAACCAAAAGGCCTTGTTATGGTTCTGGGCCTTACCAAGTGATGTAGAACAAAATTTCTTCCTGAATCTGCTAATCAAATCAGTTTGACCAGCCAGTCCTCTGCAAAAAGAGGATTTTAAGTACCACGTCCAAGCACTGGCCTACCTCCAGTGTCATGTCTCCAGCTGGGAAAAATCTGGTGCCTCAGAGGAAAGCAAACAATAAATCCTTCCCAAGTCCTGCAGGCTGAAAGCCTGAAACATGAGATTGGTTACAGCGTTCCATTTGAAAAGGGCTGGGAATGCACTGAAACCAGTAGGGACCTTCCTGTCCTCCCCAAGAAGGGAATGGATACCACCACATCCCAAAGAGTTTTTCTCTGTAGCCAGATTACAGCACCACTATCCTTCAGGCAGACACGTTGAGTTTGTTTTTGTTGCATGATATTTAGGGCTATTTTGGGTGCTGGGCATGGGAGATGGGTGGGATCTCATCTGCTGGCTTCTCCACAAGGACACGAGTACCTGCACTGCTATTTCAGAGCAGCCTCAGTCACATCTCTCTCAGACCTTGGCTTTTAAGCACCTTGGAGATTTTCTTCTGCAAGAAACTGGATCAAGTCCTCAATCTCACTCTGAGGACCCTAAGTGCTGATAAAATTATTTTTAAATTATTTTTTTTCTTTTCTTAATTTATTCCAGGGCTGAGTTACATTGCTGTTATGAAATTTCACCTTCACCCCCAGCTGAAGCTGCCTGACTTTGACCAGCCATTTAAATCTAATTCTAAATATCAACAAAGCAAGCTCTCTTGCAAGTCTTGGTGCAGCACAGAGAGACAAAAGCACTGCTGATATAAACCCTTACATACACCCAGAGGTCACACTTGTCACAGAACTGAACTGAGACCAGAGGTTGGAAGCTTCACAAAGTTTGTATGTTCACTATAGTGGAAACTAATTAACTGACATAACTTTCAAATAGAACAAGCAAAGAAATATCTCAGCATTATTTTCACAGATCACACTCTTCCCACCACCAGCATTTGGTTTCTACTAACCTCAGGTTATTTATTGGAAAGGAATGCTTGCATTTCCAGCCAGACTGACTGAGGGTTGAGCAGGGCTGGCACAAAGAGGGTAAGGACAAGGAAAGGAACCAAGTCCAGACAACACTGCAACACTGCCCACAGCCAGAACATGCACCAGCCAGTGAGAACTTCACTGACTGTTCCAATTACCTTATACTTTGGGATGGCTACTCTGTTTCTGCCTGTTGCCCATATTACTCCTCTACTTCTGATATTTATTCCTCTAATAGAGCAATAAACATTTTTGTAACTCACTAGCAAAGTAGTTCCTTATGTACCAGTTTAGATACTGTGGCAAAGACCCAGAAGGAGCATGTACATATCCAAATTACATTAATGAACAATCTAGAAATTAAATTCATGTGCTGATATAATTTGTGATAGGATTCTGCAGTTTACTGGTGGCTTTAGCCTCGGTTATCTTTCATATATGCAGTTGCCCAGCTGTACTTCCTTGATCATCTCTCTCAGGGGACTTCTTGAAGTACAATCTGGTCCAATATGCCCTCAAAAGCAAGAAAATATCCTATTAACCACTCCAGCTAGGCTTCTGGAGAAGCAGTCAGGACAGCCTCGGGCCAGGAATACAAGATTTTGCATGGATTTCCCTTACAGAGAGCAGATTTCCAAAGCTCTGCAGAGCTCAGGGACTAAAGCTCTTGACCCCTGCTCCTACCAGGGAAAAGAATCTTAACCCAAGTTGGACACAACAAAGGTTCTTGATGGCCATTCAAGGAGCAATGCAAACCTCTGGTAACAATAACCATGTGTGTGCCAACAGGGCCATGCACATGCAGAAACTCGGTGTGCATACTCAAATACCTTGCTGAATCAGGGCCACAGTAAATGCATTCTTTTCATAGAAACATTTTTCCATGGACCTGATCCAAAGCCCACTAAGGTCAGCAAGAGTCTTTCACTTCAATAGGATTTGGATCAGACCCCGTGAGCATTTCCAACTAAAACCAGCACTGGAATTTGTGCATGCCCTTGCATTGAAACAATTTGAGTCTAGTTCATTAAATCCTAAACTCAAATACTCCTCACCTCTGGGAAAGCTGGGAACACAAGCTGGATCTTTACTTTGCTCTCAAAGGCCAAGTCAAAAAATATTCCAGCTCCAATGAGCATAAACCTTCAGAACATTCATACCTGAATGAGGGGCTTAATTTAAAATGAGCTCAAATATCTCTGAGGAAGAAAGTTTCATCAGATCTTTCCTATAGTACTGCAGGTTAAGTATAAAAATAATAGTAATTAAAAACTAGCTGAAAAGGCATCTGCACAGGAATGCATTTTAGAGTCTTCCTACAAAGATAAGGATTCTATTTCCTAATAGCTATATAAATCCATAAAGACTTATCTACAGTTTCACTGATAGATCATCACTGGAAAAAAGAGAGAAATCATAAAAGCATTCCACCTGTATTGCTGGCAGATGGCTTATAAATGTCACACAGACTTAGACCTACTACTGGCTCATACAGGAGGTATTAAATAAACTGCTGAACATCTGCTGGTAAATACACAGCAAACAAGAATGCAACTCAGAGCCAAACATCTGGTGAGTGTGGGCCACATCTCTGCTCATAAACTAAGCAATGTTTTCTGCTAATCATTAACAGAGTTATTGATTTTAGAAGTGTATCACACAGCTATAATTTTGTCAGAGAGTAGACCACATAAGTTGTTCTTTTTCTGGTTGTTTCATTTTGTCTTATTCCAAAAGTCCGTAAATTGACGAGCAGGACAAAAATTATAATTGACATCATCTGTGGGAAATATTTCATAAAACAACAGGCCCAGATGTAGGATTAAAGCCATGTGGTAGTAAAATACCACACTGAAAAAAGTCCAGGTTCCATGATTTCTTATGAAAACAGATGTGCTATTACTCCACTCTACTTGTTTTTCAATGCTTTTTACTCCAAATAATTCTCTTTTTTTCCCCTCTTCTTTTTTTTTTTTTTCTCTCCACAATTGCACTAGGGAGAGATCATCAATTGATTGCAGATGGCAACTTGTATTTCAAAATCCTAACTGTCACAATCTTTGAAATAAAAATAAATGAAACATTTTGTGAAATTATATTGAGCCGTGTTAAAAGTAATGAAGATTATACAAACATATATCTTTTTGTCATTTATACAGCACCTTCAGGCCTGACAACCAGATCTATTAGACAATACTTCTCTCCCTCGGAAGTAGTTATTTTCCAAGTGCAGGATGTACTGAAATATAGAAGGTAACCTACAGCCTGAGCACTCCTTTATCCAAGCCTCAAGATGGTTGGAACCTCCTGCAACACAGAGCCAGGAAGGCACATCCTCGATTCCCTCACATACAAAGAGGGAACATGGAAACAAGGGAGGACTGTTCCATGCATCCTGCTCTGTACATCATTTCATACGAGTACATTCTTGACAAACACATTGTATAAGGGATCTGTGAAAGACAGAGGCTTGTATGGTTTGAATCCTAATTTGTCAGTGCTGTGCAGGATGGCAAACAACTGTATTTCTTCCTAAATGACTTACTAGCATATGGAGCCCATTATGATGCTGCTAATTACAATTCATTAAGTTCTGAATTTATGCAGTTTCACAATGGAGACAGAGATTCTCCATTTTCCAGTTATCAGAGATTTTTCAAGACATAATAAAATAAAGGTCTAAGAAGACTCCCACCCTGTCACAGTAATGTCTTAATGCAAAGCCATTTTCCATAGAACTGATGGGGCTTGATGCTGATGGAAAAGGGATTTATTGAGGTGCCTAGTGTTAGGATTCCCAAAGAAAGAAAGGGAAGGAAAAGCCCAGATACTCATTTGGGAAAGGAGATGTTCATGTCCCAGTATACTTTGGGGGAAGCTGTGAAGGAAATGGGAACATTGCTCAGTTAAAGGGTAGTCCCTTTCTTGACTCACATAAAGGAAGATTAAACCAACAGTAGTGGGTGAAAAGCCAGAATGAGAGATTTTTGGAGACCACAAAAATAATTTAAAAGCACCCCTAAATGAGAGTAGGAGCAAAGCCAATGCCCACAAAAAGATGGGGCAGCAGTCTGAGAAATAGCACTATTTCTTCTATCAAATCTTTATATCCAAGGGAGTTAACAGGAATGCCTCCATTATTTTGTCTCCCAGACAAACCACGCAGAGGTGGGCAATCTTTGCCATCTAGCTCTGGAAACTCCACATCCTTGCTGTGAAATCTTAGCTCACAGTGCAGCTCATGGGCATCCCTTCTTCAGCAGCAGCAAAACTTGGGCAATCCTTCACACACCAATCCAGAATTCCTTCTGCCAGAAACGCCAGGAGCAGCCAGACTTGGTTCAAGATATGGAGCATACACTTGTATCTAATGAGATACACAAGAGTTTCCAGAGGCTGAAGTGCTGGTTGAGGGAGAAGGGGTGGGATTGAACTGTTGCTCAGTTGGCTGGAATAAAAACTTTCGAGCAACAAGGGGAAGGCTTGAAGGAAGTTCAAATCAGGGTCATTTGCTTTTTGTAACTGATGAATCTGGAATCCCATGAAGCCTGGTACTCTGGAGCATGGAAATTCACAGCTCCAGTAAAGCCCTCGTGGAGGGACAGCAGTTTAGCACTCAATCTTCCTCCCTAAAGAGACATGGTTGGAATCCTCAGTCAGGGAAATCCATTCCTCACATTGCCTGATATTTTGGCCTGTAGGCCCAAGCCATGTGTGCTGGATGGGAAGATTTCAGGCAAAAGAACAAAACTAGAAGCTCATGGAGAAAGATTGCAAGGGCTTTGCAGGCCAGGTAAGCACTGTAGCAAGAGCTTTGTTTGCACAAATATTTACATGGGCTGTCTCCATGCTCTCTATGACTCCACCCACCCTCTCCCTCACCTCCCAGCTTCCTGGGGAATGATGCTGTGGATTGCGAGGAGCATCACTGCACACATGAAATCAGAAAATAACTGCTCTGAGTGCTCCTGAACCCTTTGTTTTAACCCATCATGACCTGTATGTTCTGCCTTATTCCACCTCCCCTCCCACTCCTCTCCTAGGAGACTTTGCTTTACTTAACCCACTGTAAAAATTGCCTTATATTATTATACCTTACTGTAAAATTACCTAATATTTACTGATCATATGAAGTTTTGGGATAAGCAATGAATACTGAATACATTATTACTACTTTTCCTCTCTATAGTTTGTGATTAAAAACAGACAACAATTCTTTGTCAATTTACAATTATTTCAAACTGAGGTTGGCATCTACTATGAAAATTGAGAAGATATCTCCTCATTTGAAACCAATTTTTCAGTTAAACAAAAGGGTCACGAAGAAAACACACAGTTAATGCAATGCAGTGTCCAGATTAAACAAAATGAATGAGGTACCTTTCTGAATATGTTTTTAAATTCAAGTTCTGCTTAAGGCTGGGACCTGCCATCCTTAGCTTTCAGCAGTTTCCAAGTCTGCAGAAACACTGAAATAGTATTTCTCTTACCTAATTATCATAAATCTCCCCTCTCAAATAAGACATAAATAAGTCTCATAAAATCTTCACCAGGGACATGATATTTTGAAAATCAGAATGTGACAGGGTTGGTTTGGCAGGGTTCCGGGTTTGGTTTTTTTTTCAGTGTGGTTTGGGCATTGTACTTTTAAGTTATTCTTATTTGGTCAGTGATATCACCTTGGTACTACCTGTAAACCTACATATCCTGGCCTGTTGGCTGCATCCACCACAGTAGCCCAAGAAAATAAATCAGAGTAGATCAGAGACTACGAAACCAGACATGATTCAGGAGGGAAGGAAAAGAATAGAAAGAAAGTTATCCATATGAACACAAAGCAGGGCAGAGGAAAAGCCTAAATTAAGACCTTGATCAGCTGACTCCTGGCCCAGTTTTCTAAGAGACAACTCCAAGAACTACCTCATGTTTTCCCATAATGGCTCAGGAGGCTGAAAATATTGTCCAAAGGAAGGTCTCATAGTGCTGCACACTGAGTCAGACACAAACCAGAAGAATGCCACATTTATTGATTTAGCTGGAATATTCAGAGATTTTAAGAGTATTGACCTTTTTTATGGCAGCAGTTTTATCCTTTAAAAACCTGCTGCTGTTCCTGAAAGAGCCAGCAACTTCTCTCATCCTTCCAGTCTTACTCTCACATACTGGAAAAAGAAAGGATATGTTTTAGAGAGATTGAAAAGGTCAGAGAAACAGAAGAACAGTAAAAATGGATGAAAGAGGAAGTTTGTTCCTAAATCAAGATGTGACCTTCTCTTGAAAAAGGCTGAATTTTCATTTTCAGGGGTTTCCCTGTAGTATGTAAAAAGCCTAGAATACATTAAATTTTCAAAGAAAACTTTTCTGAGCTCACATTGGATGGGCAAATGTGGTCAATAGGCTGCTCCTGAACCCCCAGCTCAAGGCCTTGCCTCAGCTGCTATCTTGCTTCACAGCTTGGAGCAAGAAGGGAGTGAGAAGAGGGAACCCGCCCAGTCCTGCAATCAAGATTCTGTTTCATCATCACTAAGCCTGCTGGTATTCCTGCCAGAAGCCAAAACCACCCCACTGAGCTGCCTGAAAAAAGGGTGGTCGGTGCTAGAGGAGGATTTCAAACATTTGAGATGGATGAAAGGAAGCCCACGGCCATTAGCACTGTTGGAGACACAATTGTTATTATTAACACCATCTGCAACATGGACATTTTGGTCTTTGATGAAGGAAGGATGGAGCTGGAGACCACCAGCAGCAGCCTGGAGTGGGTGGAGCGGGGAGGAAACATACCACAGTAGCAACAGCCACAGAATTTGGGATCAATGGCGAGGAGGACGGGTCTGAGCAGGATGCTGTTTGCTGAGCAGCAGTACGTGCTCATGGGCATTGGATGCTCCACACACACTTTACTAGGAACAAGGGGAAGCAACAATTCTTTGACATCTATTTCTGCTCTGAATTAAGTCCATCCATTGTAACAAATCATGCAGAGATTTGTGTCTATCAGCAGCTGGTCAGAAGTCTCAACAGCAATCAGCAAGAGAAAGTGACATGAGTAGAATCTGCAGTGAGATGAGGCTCTAGCACCAAAACCTACATTCGAGGCTACTTAAACATCCTGAACATCCTGGTACCAACTGAGGAAGGCAGAAAACCAAAACAATACACAACATTGCACATACAATTCACACCAAGGCTGAGCTGCACACAAAGGAGCACACCAACACCGTGGCTCATGTTTCAGGCCTCGGGAGCAGCCCCACACAGCAGCTCCTGAACTGCAAACAGAAACATGCATTTGTCCAAAATACAGCAGCCAGTGGTGGCAGGACAGGCAGCACAGTCCTCAAAACCAGCAGTGCTGCCAAACACTCCCATCTCCTCCCCTTTCCAATGCCAGCATTAACTGCATTACCTCTGGAAAAGAGCTAATTATGGCTGACCCCACCTTTTCCAGCCTGACACTGGCCTCAGCAACACCCACAAGATGATGGTACTGAGATATCAACCACAGCTCCCCACAAGCTGCATTTCAAGCCACAGCAAATACCAGTCCTTAAAGCCTGTGGGAAGACATGTGACCTGAGTGATAGGGCAGCTGATAACACTTCATCTTAGTGTACTGGTGGATGTTTTGCTGCCACATTCCAGCCTGGAGAGGCCTTCTCTCTCTTCAGTAAAAGAGCAGGGTCTAAGAAAATTTACTGCAAGACCAAAGTGAACTGGATGCTATAGATGCTGAAAGATTTTATCAGTGTCTTTTCTTCAGAACCCACTGCTGAGGGAAGGAAAAAGACCTGTTTGGAATAGGCTGGAGGATAGCAGGATAGCAGAGAACTTATTTATATTTAACATCACTTTATCAGTCACTGTCATGAGATCTTTCTGCACTTTTATAAGATGACAGCTTCACTCACAGATCTTGGTATCAAGGTGGTTTACCTCACCTTGCTATTCTCATTTTTTGGTTTTAGATCATGGATGATAGGCTGGACTGCACAAGTCTTGGAAAAAGACCTTCATTGGGACATCGTGACCTCCCCACAGGAGCCAAAGATAATCAAGACCCCTATATAAGTAAGGTTTTGTTTTAGCTGGTCAGTCCTATCGGGTCTTCCATGCCAAAATCCAGGGCTAGAAATGACCTTGTAGCAAAAAAAAAAAAAAAGTAAATCAGGAATTATAATTTTTAACATATGAGGGGGAAAAAAACCCATAATGTCTCAGTTTTGACATAGAACAAAACTTGTCGTTGGCAGGGGACCCATGTCATTTGTCAAAGGAGTAATTTGTGTTCTTGTGTAACAACAGACACTAATGGGAAGCACACTCATCGCTCCAGCCCCGCTGGCCACCAGCAGTGCATTTGCATACAACCTCCAGCATCGGAGTCCTGCCCCGAGCCAGATCACCTGGGCTGAGCCCTCATTGTCCCCTCACCCCACTAAACCTTCCTTACACATGGACCCAGGGTCAACACTTCTCACTTTATTGTCTGTCAAATTAAATCCAGTTAAGTGACAGGGTCCTTGAGGCTGTGTCTAGGCTCATTTCTTTCATTAGCTTTTAAGAAATACAAAAGCCTGTGAAGCCATGCACTGGATGTCCTGCCAAGAGTCCCTTGGTTTTGAGAGCCTCAGGCCCCTCTCAGAGGAAAATTCCCATCAGTCTCATTGCCCACTGAATCTAAGGAGACACTTCATGATTTAAATATCACCAGCAAAGTTCAATCAAATCTAGTTCACATTTTCCTGATCCAGAAAGAAGCAGGGCGCCGTGCAAAGTGTAGTTTCTTGGCAGTAACTTGAATAATTTTTCACCCATTTCACCTGATGCACAGCCAGCCTTGAGCAAGGGTGCAGCAACTCAGTTGTCTAAATTCTCAGGAAAGCAGCCAGGGGTTTTCTCAAGTTCACCTCTCCCCATCACCAACTGTTCAGCCTACCAACAGTAGCTACATGGGATCTGCTGACCTCCTGCACGTTCCTGTTCAAGCAGCAGCTTTTATTTCACCACTAACAGGAGATCAGGCAATAGAAATGCTCACTCAGTGGTAGTATCCCATATCCTCTCTAAAGTTTATCAATTCCACTAATTTCCATTTCCTAGCAGAGCATAGTAAAATTTAACATTTCACAGGTTGAAAGCTTGCCAGCCCAACTCCATCTCAAAAACATTTTAAGTGAGCTTTAGCCAGGTGTTGAGGATTGTTCCACATGGAGATTCAAGTATTCCACAGAATAGGTAAGGTTGGAAGGGACAACAGTGGATCATTGAACCTCCCTGTGTGCAGGATCAACAAAACCATTGGCACAACAGATAGGTCAATATTAGAAGACATCAGTAAGAAGCAAAAAGGTATTTAATTCTGTTTTTTGATAGATTCTCCTTATAAACAACTTCAGGAGATGAAAGCTTCTTGAGAAAAAACCCGCTAAGAGTGGAATAGTGACACTTCAACTTCTTTTTGCATAGGAGCCCACCAGCCATGCCAAAGCAAATCATCTTGGAAATACAGCAAGGGAATTTGCTGTTCTATGAACATCATCTCAGCAGTGAGACTTTGTGGCAATGATCCCAATACCCTTGCAGGTCACTTCTTTTTTTTCTGTGTAACATGTGGCACTAAAGGGTTTGCTTGTGCAAGGTGCACAGTCCTTCTATTCCATTTAAAACCAGGTCTAGCAGAGCGCAGCAGATCAGAGAAGTATTATTTGCA
The DNA here is from genome assembly GCA_013400575.1 of Peucedramus taeniatus. Lineage (NCBI taxonomy): Eukaryota > Metazoa > Chordata > Aves > Passeriformes > Fringillidae > Peucedramus > Peucedramus taeniatus. The sequence goes on along the minus strand of WBNO01008564.1, from coordinate 57,315 downwards.
GAAAGAATAAATATTTTCTTTCTTTCCCCAGTTTCAAAACTTGCAGTTATGCACTCCATTCAGCAGACTAATAACAACAAATACACTTAAAAGTGTATTTCTGGTTAACCAGCAGAGCACATTCCTGACCAGATCCTTGATTAGCATTTTACATCCCTGTTTCTTTAGTACATGCCTTTTTTCCAATGATAAGTTCTTTATACATTTCTAATTTGCTGGCAAGCATTATAATCCTTTTTCTTTGGTTTTCCCACCTCTGTTAAAGTCTACATGACAGAACATCATAACTGCTCACATTAAGTGTAGATCTAGACCACCTATAAAAGCCAAGAAAAAGCAAAAAAAGCTGAAGAATTGTCCAGTGCTGGCCAAATACTCTGTATTTGTATCAGGATCCTGTCAGTGAAACATTCTCACTTCTGGAACGCAGCTCATGGGATGCATTCAGTGCCTGCAAAAAGTATCAGTCTTACCTATTATTTGCAGTTTCTATGGATCATTGAAAGTCTGAACAGCCAGCTGGAGAAGCCTCTGGATATGTTTCCTCTCTAGAGTTCCTTCTTTTTCTAAAATGGTCAGTTTGCTTAGTTTTTATCCATCTGAAAAGTCACACTAATTTCATCAATGCTGGATAATTTCAAAACCAAAAGAGCTTACACTTGCATGATGCTATACACAAACATTTCCAAATCTGTCTATAGCTTTGGTTCAAAGCATTAAAAAATGGCAGGATATAAATCAACATCATACATAAATTTCAGCAACAGATTCATTGAGTAATCACAACAACAATTAGTATGGACAAACTTTGTGCTGTGAAAACTAGAAGAGGCACTGTCAGCTTTTACCCTGCTGGCCACTCTCTCAACCCAGCCAAAGGAGAGAATGGACTTGGAATAACATCCAGGGTGGCATGGGGGACTATAACTGCATTATTTTCCCCAGAGGTGTTACATGGAGGCAATCCTTTAATGTCTTTGGAGCTGCTTGCCCCAAATCCTGAAGCTGCAAGGTCCATCTGCCCTCCAGTGTTCAAGCACTGCTTTGCTAAAACAGCAGCACCATCCCCAGTCTGACAGATGCTGCTTGACTGAGAGGATGATTCCTTAAAGGATGCATTCAGCTAGAGGATCATGTCTTTACATACTGGGGTCCAAAATGTGGAGCTCTCTCTCCCCTCTGAGGTGTCTAGAGTCCTTTCCAAGCATCCTCTTTTTGTGATTGATTGTTTTGCAATGATCTTTTTATTCCATTTGGGACAAGAAGGTTTTGTGGTTTTCCTTTTCTGTTTCAAAGCAAAAACCTACTGTTGATTACTTATTTTTGTTACCTGCTTGCCCGACTTAACTCTCCACTGTTTCTTGTCTTGAGTTAAACAACTCTGCGCACAACTTGGTAATAGCCAGTATGTCAAAAACATTACAACCATTTTTAACTATCAGTTCCCTACTTTGAACTTCTTTTACCCATTTTAAAAGCATTTGGAAGAGAGCAACACTGAAGCACAGATGGCATCATTAGAAGTAAACATTGGCCAGAATACAGTACAAATACCGTACTGTGGCATCTGCTCTAAATTTAGGGTACACCACAGTCAAGTCAATAACATGGGTTGATATTGGTTTACCTTTTAATGAAATCCACAATATTAGTAAAAAGTGGCAGAACAACATGTGAGACCCATTAGTCTGTGAGTAAGGTATCACTTCTTGAATGCTAACTATCTGGCCCAGGCTCAAAATTAACATTTAGGCACAGTCTGGATGCACGATTCTCCACACCCCAGTCCTGCCAAGCCAAAAGGGAGGCAGGATTAGTCCATTTATTAAGCTGGTGACAGTTCCTCTGCACACTGATCTGCACTAGCAGTGGCCCTAAGTAGCCCTTAGCTTCTCCCAAGAGGAACAACAAGCCAGCATTTAATGTCTACACCCACCTCTGTCCCAAGGTTTGATAACTGTGGAAGCAGCAAGGGGCATAACAGTGCCTTAAAACAATCCTACCTATAGGCTAATTATAAGAATTTCAAGCACAGAAGTTATTTACAAAGGCTACTGCTGGGGGATTGGGGAGAAATAAATAACTAAATCTTATGTTTCTAATGTATTCCTGAAATGCAGTGCCTCTTGTGAGTACCTCAGGGTGCATTGCAGATCTCAGCAGTTTTTGAAAGAAGCCTTTTTGCCTTCTTTGCTGGCAAAGGTACAATTTTCAGAGCCCCACAGAGAACCAGACATGCCAATTCCCAAGATAATCCCAGCAGGAACTGTCTACCCCATTGCTTTATGCAGATTTGCACCTTTCTCCCCAGGTGCTACATAGGCACACTGTAAGGGCCAACAGGCCCGTGGTACCTGCTTAGCTCCTTGCCAACAATGCCAAAAGAAAAGAACAAGAGACGTCTGGGACACCTACACTGATGATGCCTTTCCCTTCTGATGGGACAGCCTCCAGAAATACAGGCCTTCTGCTTCCATGCACCAGGACTCATCTTCTCAATGCAAGCACTTCATGATTTACGAGGGCAGAGGTAGAAAGCAAACCTTTTCTGTTTGTGTACACAACTAACCATCAGTTTGACTTCTGGCCATGTACAAAGTTTTGCTGTTTTACTGCCCTCAATCAACACAAAATAAAATGTCTACAGAGAAATTGCTATTCATAGCAAAACAGGAGTTGCCACCTAAGACTTTCTGTTGGATTAAACAGCTAGTCCATTATTTTCTTCTTCATAGCTATTCCTTGTGCATTTCAACTGCTCTGTTAGACGGCTCTTCAGGGATTAAGGGGTAATGTTTCATTTTTCACTGATCCTTAACAAAATACTGCAAAAGTATCTACAACATAACAGAAGGGGTGCTGTCATTGTTCCAAGCATATTATATTTTAGACTAGCTGAATAACCTTTTGGGAGCCAGAATGCTGATTCACACATAAAATGTTACATTCTCTTATCCATTAAGCCACATTTATGCAGAAATGCATTCCCTGTTTTGGACTGGGATTTGCTCATCTGTAAAGAAAGGGACTTTATTCTCAACTGGGGGTAAGATGAGCTAAGAATCTCATAATATTTTTCTTCCCATTACAGTTGGCCAGGCCATTGAGTACCTCAGTTACATGATCCACAGCATTAGGTAAAGCTATACTGAGTCTCACCCACTCTCTCCCATTGTATGGCACTAATGGCATGTGAGAACTCAAAATAGAATTATTTTCCTTCTTTTCCTCCCAGATGGGGCTTTACAGTCTCATCTGGTTTCAGCAGTAAGTATTTCTCAATAAAATGCTGCTGCAGCAGAAGAGAGAGAACTGGGGCAAGGAATGAAAATTACCCAGTAGTTTGGATCACCACCTTCCCTCCTTGATCTGGTTGTCCAGGGAGGTCACACCACCTTCACTGTCACCTGCCCACAGCCAGGCTGCAGCCACAGCTCATGTTACTCATCTATCAGAGCACTGCTGCAAAGGCATTGCTAAATCAGCTGTATTTGGGTACACACTCAGACTGGACCAAGTCCCAAAATCCATTTAAAAAGTTTCAGGTTCTTTCTCACAATCTCTTACTAACCAGCACATTTTTGATAATTATTGCACTAGGAACAGCCATTCAATCATTAGGCTGCTGGTCTTTTGAAAATCTGCTCTGAGTCACTTAGAATCTAATTATCAGTGGTATTTAAATCATCGTCATTAAGGGAACCAAATATGTTTTCTGTAAAGATTAATTTTTGCCTCCAGATTTGTTTCATCAAGCAAGCAGAGGATGTCAAGATCTCCACAAAAGCAGATCATGGAAAAAAAAACAAGTCTCATACTGAGCTGCAGAACATCAGAAAACACTTAAAGATGTTAAGGCTCGAATAATTATGTAGCAAAAGCTTTTACATAATTTGTGTCACCACACTTAAATCTAAGAAAAACTTCAAGGGCCTCAAATATTTAAGATACATTTGCCAGAGTGTTGGAACCCAGACTCGCAGGGAAGAGAAGAATAAGTGGTCCAGTCACCAAGCCAAGGCAAACTCCACCAGGGGAAAAAAGTTGAAGTCACATATTCAGGCTTTACTGCATGCTAAAAAATTAACAGAGCAGGACACTCTTTGCCTGTGCTGCCAGCAGTCTTCCCATGCATTTCAAAACTAATGTGAATTTCTGGTCAGAACAACAAATGGGAAACTTTAGCTCTATCCTCCCACTACGGTGTGGGTATTTGCATTTCACAAATGTAGGAGAAATTCTCTCTAATGCAGGCTTTGCTGCAGTTCCTGTCCCTGGGGGCTCCTGCAGATGTTGATGCTGTTGCAATGAAAGTCAAGATGGGAGCTTTGCTGTTGGTTTCAGCAGCACTGGCTCAAGTCAGTTGAACTTCTGCAGGGTTTGAGGCTGTGCACGTCCTCAGCTGCCTGGAGAGATGAAAGCCACCAGGACCAGCACTGTCACCTCTAATTATTCTGAGGAGTACCATTCCATAGGAATCATCACCCCTTTGGCAGCAGGGCCTACAGATCACTTCTGGCTCAACCCAGCCCCTTTTAGTGGCATATGCTCTCCATGCTCACCCGCTGCTCAGGAGACAATTTCATCCTCCCTTTGGGTTTGATAGCAAGACATCCACCCTCACTGACCTTACAAGAACCACTAAATCATCTTCCCTGTCTGGGGCAGGCTTGGCACCCTTCTCCCCATCAAATCCCCCTGCAAGTGACCTTTTCCACTCTTTCAACATGAAGGATAAAGGAAACAGAGACTAGCACGTATATAAGAATAGACCCTTAAACCGAAAGTATGTGGGTTTCATTCTGGAGAAATGACTCTGAGATTCCATGGTTCTTGTTGTATAAATGTTGTCACCTCAAAAATGCTCTCAAGGTAAAGCACAAAATAAAAAAGACTGAAAGACCCAGCAATTTGACTCCAGCTGGTGTTACACAGGCACATTTTACTCCAAGGTCAGATCCAGCACTGACAGAAGCTGGAACAACAGCCTCTGGCTATTGCAGGTATTAAAACTGAGGGACAAGTGCTCACCTTCCTTTGACAAAAATGGGTGTCCTGTTTTGTTTCCCAGAATTGAGGAAAACCTGTACCTGCTGAAATCCATGCAGTGTCAGAACTTCAGGGCTTGTGCTCAAAATGGAAATCTTCATTCTCTTCCTATATCACCAAGGTCTGGGACAAAGCCTGAATCATTAGGTAGACAGCTCTTTAAGGAACAAGGGAACAGGTTGGTAAAAGAGCCCTTTTACTGCAAAAGATACTGGAACTGAAACCTGGCCAGGCCACTGAACACTGCTCAGCTGCAGTTTTCTCATGGTAATACCAGAGCTCCTACTCAAAGGCAAAACTCCTCTCTTTATTGCAGTTCTAATAAGCAGGAACGTGATCGGTTCCTTTCCCAGTATGAGCTGTCTGTCCCCACATCTGCTGCTTCTCCCAGCCCCCAATGAAAGAGAGAAAAAAGAAAAAAATAGTTTATTAAAGAAAACAAACCCAAAACTGTGCAACTGCTGTTTTAGCCCCACTGTAGGAGCTTTTGTCTAGTTTTACAGGGCCTAACATGTGTTTGATCAAGATCAATTTCTGAGAAGACCTAGATGGAAAACAATCAGGTGTTATCAACAGTATCACCAGAGCAACATCAAAGCCTTGCCTTAGTGCATGAGCCTTGATGCACCCCAGCTGTTCTAGCCAGAGCCAAAAAAAAAAAACTCCAGGATCTGACAGAGGTTGTGAGACACCTTGTAAAGATGGAGAAAATTAGCCAAGCAGGTGCCTGATGTGGAATGTTTCTAGAAACTCCTGCCTCAGAACTGAGATGTGTAGGAAATGTAAAAAATAATGGGGAAAAAGGATTTTTGAAATTATGGATGCATTCTGTAAAAAATACTTTTCTTAAAACTAAAATAGCCACAAATAAGGATTCTGGAGATGGTCTGTCCCACAGCTGTTTGTAAGGAAGGGCTCTACACAGACCCTGGCACTAATCCCTGCTGGACACAGGATTATGCCCATGGCTGGAGCTGATTTAGAAGAAACACACATCTGCTGAAATGACTCAGAGGAAACTCATACAAATTGAAACTACTCATGAACTAGGACTTCATGCCGGGGTCACAGGCCCTGCTAATTAGATACAGCCACAATTAACACTGCCCTGACAGCTGTCAAGTTCTAAGACTCAGTCTGACAGCAGAGCTGTCCCAGTCCTTGTCCCATCTCTGAACAGTCCAGGTTGCCTCACACTTCATGTCACTGCTCTACCTAGAGGCAGAGGGGAAGGGGCAGGGACAGTGAGGCATCCAACAGCTCTGAAGCCTCTCTAATGGCTTGGTGGCCAGATGCAGAAAAACATGCAGCTCCTATTTCACCTCTATTCACCTTCTATTTTCACTTGTATGCCTCTTCATGGGCATGTGAAACTTGCATGTGGAAAAGGTTAAAAATGTGGTTTGACATTCTGCTGATAGCCCAAGAGATCCAGCCTAAGTATGGAGAGAGTCTTCCAATCAGTGCTCAAGGCCCACTTAGTGATAAGACATCCTCTGGAGCTAAGCAACACATCTCACTCTGCCATGTGTCTCCCATCTGAGCAGCTTAGGCTACACAGCAGATTTAATCCATTCCAGCTGGGACATTTCCTGTCTCCCCACAAGCTGCATTAACCCCTTCTTTCTTTCTTTCTTTCTACTATTCAGAGGATCTTAGAACATAGTTCTCCCAAGCATCCCACAAACAACATTACCTCTTGTTCCTACCATTTTGAACATCCCAGTATCACTCATGGCTCACACAGCACAAGTTTAACCCTGGCCCTATATAGAGTTGGGCAACTATAGGTGTCTGATCCAAGATGAAGTGGACTAGAAGAGAATCCTCCCTGCAAATCACTTAACTAATACACATTTCTTCTTAAAGATGGCCTTATTTTTCTGGACTTATATTCAAGTATGTTTTTTGAATTAGATGTCCCTTTTTTTCTCTAAGATACATCCCCAGCAACAGAATTAGCCTTAGTCAGAAACTCTACCCTTCACGCACATCTGCCTCATGTTTCTAGGGCCCAGTACTCCAACAACGTTTGCAAGACAGGCCACCAGAGAAGTAGGCATACACTTCCCGTGATAACAAGGCAAAAAACAAAGCAGGGCATAATCTCCTCTCTGCTCCCAAGGCACATCTTACAGCTGGCATGCCTGTGAAGCTGGTCCAGTCAAATCACACAGAGAACTCACAGGACAAGTATCCAAATGGAGATGTGCATCACCTTTCCCAAAGTCAGTATATCTTATGAGCCCATCTGGCCACAGGACTAATATTAACAAGCTGTTAATTCACTCACTCTGACCTCCCCATGACCACCTTCCCATTCTTACTATCCACTCTTCCCAACATGTATTTGCCAGATTTCCCCCAAGCAGACAGGATATACAACAGTGGTAATCAGCACCAGGTGAGGTGCTTCCTAAAGCCTGCCTTGGCTACACTGGTGTTTGTCCCAGGGTTTCTGCACACTCTGAAGGCAGCACAAACCCCACAACGCATTCCAACATCTCCGGCGGCTCCGCGGCCATGCCGACATCCAGAGCCTGCAGAGGACCACATTCTAAAATAAACACAAATTTGCTTATACTGTATCCTGATCCTTCATCAAGGGCTTGGGCTCTGCCTAGGAGGCAGACACACAGACTCAGCTGGGCAGAGAGATGGGCTTGTGGTTGAGGCCCTGGTCTGGGAGTTGACACAGCTGGGACTGGACCCTGCTCCCCTGCCATCTTCCTCCGTGACCTTGGACAAGTTGCTGGTTCCTCTGGGCCTCAGCTTTCTCCTCTTCAAAATGCTTTGCAGATCTCTTGGTGCACTTTTCCTGTAGGGACTGACCAGGAATTCAAGTCAAAATGGGGCTTCTAAATTGCATTTTAACCACAGTTCCCAACTTTTAAGGTGGCACCAACTAACGTAGATCCTCTGGCCTAGACATTATAACTTAGATGGATGACATTGCTGCTACAAGGGAATCTGCCTTGGAGGACAGGACTAGAGTTTCAAATTAAACTAATGAATTATGTGGCAAAAAACAATACCCAAGAAAATTCAGTTAGTGCAATATCTTTGCACTGAAGTGGGATTACTCATTTATGGGTAGAAGAAGAGGTAGGGACTATGCAGAAGTGCTGGCTGCATGAAAAGAACCAGGCTTTTGAATAAATAAAACCCTAACCATCATCCTGGAATACATAACAAGGAGAAAAAACTGTGAGGCAAATGAAGTGCCCACTTCATTCAGCTTTTGCAAGACCTCAGCTAAATAATTACACCCTGATTTGGACCATTTAGTGAAATTCCAGAGAAGAGTCATGGGAATGGCCTGAAGTTCAGAAACCATGAGCTGCCAAAAAAGACTGTGAGACTGGGGTTGCTTTAAGAGAAGAGAAATGGACTGCTGAAAAAAGGGGAAAGAATTAATCCACGGTGGTCAGAACAAATAGAAATATGATTAAGTTACACATATTCAGGAAAACATTGGGAGTAAAGGAGTAGTGAAGCACAAGAATGTGTTTCTTGGACAGAACATCCTCCATTAGGAGAATTAAGGGCAGGTTAAATGAAAATCTGTAAGGAGCGACATAGTTGGGTTTGATAGATCCTGCTCCCAGTCAGAGGATGCCCTAGAAGAACTGCATCCCTCTCGGCTGCATTTTTTTATTATTCTTTCATTTCTGAAGAGATTGGTCACCAATGGAGTCCACACCATGGACACATTCATAAAATGGATGTACCTGAAACTTCTTAGAGTTTGAATTTTCCTCAAGTCTGGTTCCAGACCCTCAGTTTTGAGGAAGAGTTTCACCACAGCATGATCAAGATGAGTGTTTGATTGTTACACTACATCTTCCAGGTAGTTATTTCTAAATGTTTGAAAAAATAGATTTTGCCTTTCAAGCACCCTTGGTCAGAAAGATGTGTATGTAATACAAGATGGCTTGAAGTATCCATCATATCCACAAGTGTGCCCAGCACCTTTACTTTTTAAGGTCACATTAAATGTTTTGTCTTAGTGACCCCATGGTAAAAACACTGCAGAAATTGGGTTTCATTCAGAACTGGCTGATGAACCCATAGAAGGAGACACTGATTAGTGATTTTGTAACACCTTTAACAGATGCTTTCGAGAAAATAAAAATTTTGTTTTTTTCAGGAAAATCAAAGTCCTATAACACAGAGGTTGGACAATTTCATTGTGTTACCAACACTGCATCTCAAAAACCAGAAGTTTGTTGGATCCATATAGTTGGATCCAAGGAGGCGAATCTGAACAAAAGACCTTGAAATTTTTTACAAGGACAGTCATTGATCTGAATATACAAAAACTCTTGCTTTTAATACCTAAAAAGTCCCCAAGGTGTGAATTTTGAAAGATAAATACATAAACAACCATAGTTCCATTATTAAATTAGTGAAAGAAGGATATCTCCATAGTTTTAAGCCAGGGAAGTATTTTTCAAGCACCAAACACAACTGCTTTCATTCAGCAAGTGGGGGGACATAGGGACAAATGTCATTAATTGTGCACTGCTAAGCTGCAAGCCCAGTGCCATGGAATAAAATCTTTCAAGACAGGTATGTTCTGAAAGCAGAGAAGAGATGGTTGCATCTGCAAATACTTGAGGCAGGGGTATTTATAAAGAGACAGACCACTCCCCCATGCCTGGGTTAACATAACTGCAGACAATCACTCTACAGCCTGGAGAAAAGTTGAGTTGGGGGGCTGCAAATTATTGCTCCTATGGAGTTTATATTCTTCCTATCAATGATCTGGTTACTACTCTACCCACTCTGACATTTAGACACTCTCATACATTTTAGGAATTTCTCCAATATATTGGAGAAATTGCTAGATTGTGCCAGAACAGCAAGTGATCTTTGGACAAGTGCTGAGAACACATCTGCCTGCACAAGGTGCTTGGAGCAACAGAGTAAACCCTATGAAAAACCAGCAGGAAAGGGAGGGTGCATCTTCCACCAAGAGTCTTGCACACAGATACTGAGAAATCAACTCTCCCAATTAAGAGGCACTAATTCTCATTGCTGAACAACCACTGCTCTCTCATTGTAATACTCTAGCTTCCTCCTCTGCTCTAGCCTCATTCATAACTTTTAGACTCACCAAACAGGAGTCTAAACTCTCCCTTCATACCCCTGCAAGGCCCAGCAGCAGCAGGGAAAGCATTTCTTGCACTCTTGCTGCATAACCCAGACTGCAGCAGAGTCACCTCACTGCACAAGCTCTGCCTCAGCATCTTAACCAGTTTCCACATCAGTTCAGTGAGAGACCACTGTGTTTCTATTGAAACAGGAGAACCAAGAAGGCACTTTGACTACATTATTAATGCCACTGTGAAGATTCCAGAAGGAATCCAGAACAAAACTGAATCACACATTGATGCATCTCGACAGCTGCAGCTGTATTAAGTGAGAGCAGTCATATTTGTAAAGCACCAACAAGATGACTTCTAGGGAAATAGCCCTTTTAAACTGCAGTAGAGGATAAAGTGCATATCTGGGAAGCAAGCAGAAGATCAGAAACAAAATGAAAGCAGCATGTTGGGGGTTGGATCTGTTTCGTTTGTGGAATTTTTTCCTGGTGGTTTTGCTAGGTAACTAATTGCCGGGTACTTATGGGTGCTTGACTGAAACAAAAGGGGGCAGCAGGTTTTTCCTGGGGAACAGCAGTGAACAGGACAGTTCGATCCCAGGGCAGCACTCCGAAAGGACGTTGGACCAGAGGACCCTGCTTGCTGGTTTTTGCCACTGGATTTCTTCCCAGAGGAAGACTGGACTCATCTCGTCTCCACAAACTGCATCTACTACTCCAGGAGGATTTCATCTGACTGCTTTCAACACCCTGACACCCAGGGTGTCAGGTCACATCCCTGACTCTGTCAGGGCATTTTCTGAGATTTTGTTGGGTTTTTTTTTGTTGTTTTGCTTGTCTCTTAGTGCTATTACATTTGTATTTTTCTTTGTTTTGTCTAATATTCCTAGTAAAGGAATATTATATAACAATTATATAACAAAATATAACAATAACAATTCCTACTCCCAAATCTTTGCCTGAGAGCCTCCAATTGCAAAATTATAATAATCTGAGGGAGGGGGTTTTACATTCTCTATTCAAAGGGAGATTCCAGCTTTTTGCTGGCAGGTACCTGTCTTTCAAACTAAGACACAGCATAATTCCCAAAGTAAGCTAAGGAAAAAGGAGCAAGCAACCCTTTCTCAGGGCATCAAAAATAACCACCCCTCTGTTCTGCTGCTTCCCTTCCCCATTTGAAAGAAAAAAAACATTTTCAAGTTGTAAAGTACAAACCAACCCTGCAACTAAAGAGGGGCCTGGGGTGCAAAGATTTGGATCAGGACTTCTCTCAATACAGAAGTTCAGGCAAGCTTGAATATTTGGGGATCATTTTCATTTATGTGTTTTTTTCATTGCCCTGATCTTCAGTTCCCTGGAAGGTGAAGAGAACAGCAGCTATTTCTGGTTCTAACTATATGACTTAGTTCTCAGAAAAAGAGGAAAACTTATGGGAAAGGTCAGTGCAAGGCTGCATCTGCTCGGCTGAAAAATGCCTCCAGCTATTTATATGGGTTATACACAAATATTTACAGGGTTTTCAATCAAAAACAAATATTTACTATTCTAATTACAGCAGTACTTGGCAAACACGATAGTCTGCAAATACAGAGCATCTTCCTAAGAAAATGCATCCTCATCCACTGAAGTTAAGGAGGGCAAAAGAAAAACCTCTCCTTCAAAGACAGACTGAGAGAGTTGGAGTTGTTCAGTCTGAAGAAGGCTCTGGAGGGACCTCAGAAACCCTCCAGTGCTTAAAGGGGCTATGACAGAGCTGGAGAGGGACTTTTGACAAAGGCATGGAGCAACAGGACAGGGAGGAACTGCTTCAAACTGGGAAAGGGTAGGTTTACATTAGATATTAGGAAGAAATGCTTCATCTTTAGGTGGTGAGGCCCTGGCACAGGCTGGCCAGAGAGGCTGTGGCTGCCCCGTCCCTGGAAGTGTCCAAGGCCAGGCTGGACAAGGCTTGGAGCCACCTGGTCCGCTGGGAGATGTCCTTGCCCAAGGCAGGAGGGTTGGAATTGGATGATATTTAAGGCTCCTTCCCATCCAAACCATTCAGTGACTTTATGAATAAGGGATGATTTTTATAATTTCATTTCCATCCCTGAATGTCAACCAACTCAAACAGAATAGGATCTGTTTAGGGCATGCTGAAATGCAACTTCAACCGCATGTCATGAACTGATGGAAAGTTTTGCTTTCCCACTCTGTTCTCTATGGCTGAGGGTGCAGAGCACACAGTAGAAGCTTCCAAGGCATCAATATATTAGAGAGGAAACCCCCATATGTTTTAATAACCCACAGCTACAAAACTTCAGTCGAAATGGCAAGTGCTGTGATCCTTAATTGACCACGGCAGATTTGGAAAGCTGGAGAAAGCACTACAAGAGTCAGACTGACTAAAAAGGTTCAGCAGTCATTTTTGTTCTAGCTAATATTTCAAAACAGGGGAAAAACTTAAGAACTCCTCAATTTACAACATCTAAGAAGTTCTGGTTATGGATGACTAAACTATTGATTTCTACTCTGGAATACTTCATAATAATGTCTTTAAATATTCAATAAACAGTAAAGTTTAATTTAAAATGATCAGTTCTACATAAGTAATGGTGCAAAAAATGTAGGGTTATAAAGAATTAACTGCCGATACATATTCATAGCCAGGCAAGAGCTGTAAAGCAAATAAAGAATGTTCAGCAACATATACAGATAGGTCCCTGATCATCTTAGTCCTTATACTTTGGGACACAATGAGGTCTTCAGGTTTCAAAAGCCTCCATTAAATCCTTTAGAAGAGTGACCTGGGCTCCCCAAATAAGTCTGAGACAACCCTGAGTTATGGCATGTATCAATTTAATCAATATATATTTTCCATTTGGTGTGCTCACAGAACACTATCCATTACCAGTAATGGAAATGTGCATTAGAGGTTTGAGGTTACACAGTCTTAGATTTCTTCCCTCCATCTCACCATAGAAATCTCAAAAAACCTGAGCAGAGAGAAGGGGAGGGAGTTGCTCACTTTGAATCATTCATTACCATAAACCTGATGACTTGGATTCCAGTTTGGGACAAGCGTGTCATGAGACCTGTTGAAAAAAGGTCTGTTTCAAATAGACACACACCCATCTGGATGGTCCTTCTGGTTTTGTCTTCATTTTAGGTTTGGTTTGGCACTCCTGGCACTTGTTATTTCACTTTTCAAAGAAAGCTGCCAAATGTGGACAGTGGGTGTGTCTTGTTGACATCTTGCGGGCCACACAATATGTCCATTTTGCTGATTGTCAGGGCAATATGATTAAGACCTTAAAATCAAGGGAGATTTTAGCCTGTGACATGTGTTGAACAGCAGCAGTGTTTGTTGAACAGCAGCAATTAAGCCTCATTTCAACAGTCAAGAATGACCACCTCCATTACTCTTCCTCAACCACCCTCCCTCAGTCCCCAGCTGTATCATTTGTCTGGGTCCTCCTTCACCCACCAGGATTAGGCACAGCTCCAGCCAGAGCAATACCAGCAACCAGACTGAGCTAAATCCAAGGGCCTTCCAGCCCAGTACCTTGTGTCCAGCCACAGCCAGGAAACAGCTGTTTAGGAACAGAAACAAGGCAGGAGAATTATGCTCCTTGCAGTACAGTCTCCAAGTAATCAGCAGTTTAAGGAAATAGTTCCTGATTTCCAGAAGTAGTCTGTTCCCACAAGATTATGTGCATCCAAGGCTTGGTGTTCCCTCACAGCCAATTGGCAGAGGTTGGATCTTCAGTCTGTCAACCCTGAAACACTGCAAAATAGGCCAAATTCTCTGCCAATTAAAAAAAAAAAAAAAAAAAAAAATCAGTGACATTTCACCAGCATGAAAGATATTAACATTATATGAGTTCTTTGGAGTCCTATCTGAAAATGAAAGCATCCTAGGGCCCAGTTCTCATGCAGACAGAGGATCTTTAAATCATAATAGCAATAAGGAAAAGATTAGAAGCAATCCTGAATTTTATTTGGCTGCCCCTGAGGAGCCTTAGCCCAAGTCTGAGAGAGGTATCATTATGAATTTAAAAGCTAATAGATAACCCCCAAACATTAATCTCCTTTTAAGCACCACACATTGGACACAGTACTAAGAAAACCAAGGTTCAGATGTGAATATATGAAAGAAATTAAATTAAAGCGCTGCAACTAACTATCCACATGGCTAAAGTGATTTACAGCAGCCACGAATACAGCCAAGCTCTGATAGGAAGAGTAGCACACACAGTAAAATGATACGGTGTGGTATAATATTTATTAATATTTTCTAGATTTATTTCAGTATAAATTACTTCAATGACTCAGAAAACCTCTGCCAAAACAGTGTAACATATATCACACACCACACAGAGAGAAAGGGACCAAGGTATGGGATACTCTTATTAAAATCACAGAATAATTTAAGTAAGAAGGGACCTCTGGAAGTCATCTACTCCAACCTCCAGGTCAAAACAGGTGTAATTAGACCAGGCTGCTCCGGGACATGTCTAGTAGAGTCTTGAACATTTCCAAGGCCAGAAATTCCACAAAATTTAAGTCACGATGTTAGAAAAATAATTTCATTTAAGTTGCAACTGTCAAACACCATTATTCCTCTCTTACAGCATGTACATTACATTTACTATTTCCCAACATTTCTGTTTCTTATTGCTGTTTTGCTGAGACTCCAGAAAATTATTTGATAAAGAAATTCTTTGCAGAGACTTCCCTCAGCTTCTGGAGCTGATATGACAGGGAAAAGGACAGGTTCCTACCTCAGCATTTGTCACTTGAGCCAAAATATTTGTTAGAAAAAGCATAAAATGAGACAGTATGTGTATATACATTTCTAGAGAAGGATTCCGAACTTCCTAATGGATTGCAGGTTTTGGGCACTATCGCTCTGGAGATGCACAGGAAGAGGCAGGCAACAGCTACAAGACAACGGGAAACTCCACTCCAGCCCATCCACAGCCTGGCTCACACCCCACACCAGAAGCTCCCCAGACCTTTTCTGAGATGTTGTTATTGGACAAACCCTCCTTTGTCTTCAAGCAGATTCAGTGATTTGCAGGCAGAAATTATCTCCTGCTCCAATCAGAGGTTTGTGGGACTCCGTCTTAACAGATCACAATATTACTGTGATAAAGGCAAAACCAAAAACCAAACAAAGCCCATCAAGAAGTCTATCTGGAGTTCAGGAGTGGCCAGGATAAGTCACAAAGTGATACACTTTGAACAATAAACCAGCTTCGGGACCCATGTACATGCTGCTCAGTGTCCCTGCTGATCCACAAAGGAACAGAATAACTTCAAAAAGTTCTAGGTTGGATGAATGATTTCTATCCTCCTGTCCAGCCCAAACCATAATTTGTTTCAAAAGGAGGGATTAATTGCATCAGGAATTACTCAGAGCAGGCAAACCATCCCTAGAATTTCCATTGTCCTACACATTTGACTGCACAACATAATTCCAAACAATCCTTGGACTGCGTAACTCATCACCCTGCAAGCTCCGTTGGTTGGGAAGGATGACTAAATACCAGTGGACAACAGCAATTAGTGGAACACAGAGAAGGATGATCCTATAACTTGAAAATGCTTCTCCTGTTTTCCTCAAACTCCCACCCCTCACTCACATAATGAAGGATATCTATGAAGCAGAAGCCAAAAATTAATTTAGCAATGTATTACAGAGTTGCAACAAAAATCAGGTGGAAGGAAGACATCCTCAGCTCAGTATGTGAAAGGCTGGGAAGGATTCTGGTGCTTTCCCAAGCACAGAGACAGGGAAGGCAACTCAGTTCACCAGTGCTACAGCCACCACCATCACAAGTTCCATTACACAAAATTTTCCAGTTTCTTATTTCAGTCAAGTTTTCTAACTTTCAAGTTTTCTAACATGTGGCCCAAAGTCTTGCTCAGGTCACAGATTTCACAGAATACTGTGAGTTGGAAGGGACTCCCAAGGATCCTTGAGTCCAGCTGCTAAGGGATGGCTCATACAGGGATCAAACAGAGATTGAACCCACAGTGATCTGAGAGAAGGGACTTTCACAGGGTAAAAAGAGTTTTTGTGGAATAACAACCCATCGGCCATCACTTTGCACCGAGTGATGACAAGCCACAGTTAATGCTCCAGAAATTAAATGCATCTTAGTTAACCTGGGTAACTAAAGAAAAATGGAATTTTACATCCTAGAACAAAGGATTTCAAGCCTTTCCTTCTAGTCACTAACAATATCATGTACCAACATCTGTCTTAATTCTTCAAAGTGCAACAGAAATGAAGGTCAGGCATTCGACACTTGCAAACTCATCTGGACCAAACAATGTCTGCAGATTTTGGTGAACCTGCTTAAAAAACATGTCTAAGTGATGTCACCCTTTCCCTGAACCTGCAATATCCCGGGATCTACAACATCCTCCTTATACTGGAATCAAAGCATCACTGCTTGTTCTGATAAAAGCTTTAACTTCACAGACATTACCCCGACAACATGCCATCAGTTTAACAAAAGGCTCAAATATCAGACTACATCACAAGACTCAGCCTCATGTTTCCTTCCTGCTCAGCTTCAGGGAGCACTCACTGGGGAGCCACAGGCAGAGGGCACACAGAGACACTCAGAGCAGGCTGGCAGGTTCACCACAGCTCTGCAGGGGTTATTTATGATTTTTTATGCACCTGCCTCTATACATGTACATAAACTAAAGCCATCCAGAGCTCATCATCCCTGCCAAGGGTCCCGCAGACTGTGATATCATCCCAAACTAATCTTAGGGCTCTAAAAGCCAACACAAGCCCCCTAAGACTCACTCACGATTCTGAATTACCTATTAATGCTGCATCACTTCCAGGAGCTGAAGTGGATCTCATCTGGGAGCCATTTGTAGACAGGTAACAGTAAATGGGCTAATCAAGACCCCAGACTTTCAAAGGACTTTCACCTTTTCCTTTCTTGAGGAAAAAGCTGCCTCTGATCTCTCACTCAGCCCAAGTCAGCAGGGTTGGTTTCTCTCCTTGCTACTATCTTCCATCTGCACCACGCACAGCTTGCCAGGCCTCACTCTGAAGACTCACAGGACAACCAGGGCTGTAACCACGTTGCCAAGTCTTTCCTTCTTACTCCTTGCATTCAGTAGTCTGCCCTTTTCCAAGGGGAAAAAGTTATGACATACCAGGAAACTTGTCCAGAGCAGCTGAACTCCAGTCCTCACTGCTTCCCCACACTTTTTCCTCTTCCTTGGGAGGCACCTTCAGAGCAGCAGCTTTCATCCAGGCAGTATTCCTCAGTTTAACACCATCACCCTATAAAAAGGTCTCTACCTCAAGCTCAGAAGTGCTCCAGCTCACTCATAGAGCAGCATATTCCCAATTCAGCCTTTCATCAGCTTACAGCCCTTCATAAAAGCAGCATCAGCTCACTACTTACACACCAGCTTTTCCCTACAAATCCAGCTCCTTCCTTGCTAGGAAACCAAGTTCAGGTGTGACAAATTGAACAGGACTGCACTCCTGCAGTTTGCACTCTCAGAAGGTGCAAACACCTCCCACATCCTACCAGTGACTAGAGGGGATTTGCTTTCAGATTGCTCTAATACAGCTGCACTAAGGAGAAGGGGGAAAAAAGTGTATTTGGTTATATTTTAGACAGCTTTCTGATTCACAAGAATCAAATTTATTTTTAGAATGTTCTTTATTTGAAATTGGAAAGGTCCTTTATTTAAGAGCTCAAAGAATCAAGAACAAACACAAATAGCTGAGGGAAAATTAGGTAGTGATGAACAAGGTGTTTCTAATTATCTGGGACTGGGCTGAAGTAGCCTGTTTTAGCATTTAATAAAGGAGTATCTTCCTCCCCTTGCAATGTGCACTGTTAATATGGCATTTGCAGGCGAGATGGAGAAATCATGTGTTCCCTGTTTATTGTACCAAGAGGTTTGGTGGGTGGCATTGGAGCAGGCTAATCCATGTGCCCCAGGCCTGGGCTGCTGGAGCTCCTCATCAGCCTTCTCATGGGCAGGGCAGCACCCTCAGGGCCCCAGACAGTTACAGTAAGGAATTGTTGAAGCCATTCTGCCTCCTTCTAGGAGGTTTGATTGCACTGAAAAGGTGTGGAAAAGGTTTTGTCACTCACAGGGTCCTTGCCCAATTGAAAGGAGTGGCACAGTCATTGCAGGCTGCCCTAAAGTCTCTTCCCAGCTGTCAGATGCAGTCCAAGTCGAAGCCTGCGCCTCCTATCCCACTCAACAACAGCACAATAAATAAAGGGAATGCTTGTGATGTTAAAGGATTAATTTCTACTGGAAGGCAATACAGGGAGGCAGAATTGTAATATATGTTTAATTGCAGCAGTCAAACCCAAGCTTAACTGGAGCTGATTGAAGTCTTTTTATTGACTTCACTTGGCAAAATCAGGATCATCCTTAGATGAATTCTTTGTTTTCCTTTCAGATCCAATGGTAATCTTACAGCATTAGAATCATGTCTGTGGTAATATCTTTACCTGTACATGATCAAGTCATGCTGCCATTAAGGAAATGGAAATTATGAAAGGTGACAGAAGAAATTGGACTTTCTGCGTGCTCCATAATACAAATCCTCTCTGTAGCACTGTTCTCTTTCTGGGTGAGAACAGGCTTTCTCCTATAGATGCTTTTTCCCAAAAAGTGGCTCAAACTGGCTGATCGGTGCCTAAAGCAGGACAAAAACCATGATTATCTGCATGACTTTTAAACCCCAGGCTTTCAGGGGTCATGGCAACACAAATGCTACCTATGAATACCATCATCCTAAACCCAAGAAAGGAAAATATTTAAGGTTTTCAGTTTGCACAAACAACCTTCCATCATCCTGGCAACTTCATTCCATCTGGAACATCCTCTCTTCATAGTTCAGAAAATACAGAATGAGGGAGGACAGGAAATATTGAGAGTTCACAAATGAATTTTTGGAAGTTCTTTGCGTCAAAATGGAAATAATTTTCCTTCCCACTTCTTTTTGCCCCCTTTACCACCACAGGCTACAGTATTTTCCATCTCGTTGCGCTTTGTATTTGACCTCTTGGTGAAAGTCAGGAAACATCATCCACCTAATTGTGAGCACCTGCATAGCTGCAGGTGTGAGGGGAAACACATTGAGTGGGTCAGGGAACTCTCTTCTGATTTACAATACTAACACCCATCACATCCAGAAAAAGCAGTCTGTGTTCATTGTTCATGCAGTGGCAAAGGGACATGTCAGAAATGCCACTCGTGGTAGTAAAGGTGGTTATGGCTGCTTCATTTTTGAGAAAGGAGTTAATCCTTAGTTTCAGGACTCTCTGGTCTGCATTTTCAGCAAACTTTGTTCTCTCTTTTGAAATCTTCCCCTTTTCTGCCTTGACCTAGACTGATGGGAGTACACACACACGTTCACTCTGAGGGCATGGGACACACTGCACTGCCTTCAGCAGGACTGACCACGCACACCGTGTGCTGCCTATAGTACATTTGCAGGGCTTTTTCTGTTTAACTTTTAAACTGGACTCGTATGAGACTCTCCCCAGCCAGACACCTCATTAAAGCTGACAGATTTACAATCCCCAGCTTGCAGTTTCTGGACTGTGGGTGGCCTTGGCCTTGGCCAACTTGCGAAATTTTGCATGCCACCATTTTCCAGTTGTAGAGTAGGAAGAAGAAGAACCCTCCTTACCTCCCATACACAGCCTTGCTGCTCAGAGTGAAGCACTAATATTTCAAGGAGGACCTGCCTGTTATGACATGCCCCTCCACTGATTGTAACAATGGAACCCCAACCCCAGCTGGGGCTCCTAATAAAAATAAATTAGTGCTGCTGTTGTAAAAACAAATAACTCTAATAACTTCAGGAAAATTCTGTCAACACAGATGATGGGCAGGGCTGTCAGAGTATTTATTTACTACGTTTCCAGAGCTTTGCTGTTGACCTTTTACCTTCTAGAAACAGCCATGCTACAGAAACCTCCCTGAAGAACAGTCTCTGTCTCCCCACACAAACAGCTGAGAACCCTCTGGAGAGCTGCTAGTGAGATATATACACTGTCTGTCAGTGGTGAAGGAGTCAATTCAACCCCACGATTCAAACAAATGCGCTTTAAGAGCATCTAATGTTTATATTGGCTTTGTGTCTGCAACGCTATTTTGGTTGAGAATGGTCTGCCTAAGGCATTTTTCTCATTTCCAGACTGAAAGGTACTTTAATGGGGCCATGCCTGCAATGGTTTAGTTCCTGCGTTGGGCTCCTTGCCGAGGCTTCCACCTGCCTGTTTAATGGCAGAGCTTTTCAACTGCTCTGCACGGGGTGATATCTGGACTTCAGGGAGCCTGCAGTGATGGTGCTGCCTGGTATCGTGTGCTGCACCCTCCTCATGTCCCCAGGCAGAGAGCAAGCAGAGCAGGGAAGGAGTAAGAAAAAGCAATATTTACACAGTAAACTTTCCAAGCATTCAGGAGAGAATGGCTTGCAGATGTATATGTTTAAATGACATTTACACTCCCATTGTTTCCTTTAACTTGGTGCTCATCTTACTCTGGGCTTCTTCGGATGAAAAAAACAATACTGCCAAGAGCTGTGTTCTGGGTGAGAAGTAACACCCTTCCCCTTCCCTCTCAGATGTACTAAGAAAAAAAAAATCAGCATTGTAGAATTGTGTGTTTAGTGGGGAGGGCTCGCTTAGATACATGAGCTTAAGTCAGTTGGGTCCTCTTCAGCCAGAATAGCAAGCAGAAGACTTCAGGTACCTGGTACAGGGGTTCAGAACAGAGCTGGCACAACATTTTAAATCACCCACTCCAAGGCTCCAGAGGGAAGGACAAAAATAAGGAAATCTCAACATGATGTAATATTCAGGCCCATTTTCCCCTTGGCAAAGGCATCCAGCTGAACCAAACCTTCTATTTTTTTTTTTTTTTATTAACTGGGTGTCCAAGATTTCTACACTCTTTCCTTCCTCAGAAATCTTGGTCATACCTAATGCTCTAGGCTAGGCAATGAAAAACAGCATCTTACAGTTCTGGTTGTCAGCAGACAAAATAAAAGCAATTAACTTCTTCAATTGTTGACTGCTTATTTTTGGAATACCTCTGTGAATATGGGACATTGCAGCTAATATAAGTCATATCACCCTGACAGTGGGCCAGGCACCAGGAATCAGCACTGCAGGCAGCAATAGCTCATTACTGGAAGCCAATGCTGGAGTTAAGGGCTGTTTTCTTCCACATGTGTAGCCAGGAGGGCAAGGGGAAACGCCACCAGACACTTCCAGTTTCCTCTGTGTTAGTGCTTTCGTTCTACACAAATAACTCATATGTGAGGGCTGACAATCAGCAAGTGAAAATCAACACTTGAGCAAAGGTCACTAGGAAAACATAATGCTACCTTTTCCATAAATAACTAGGATGCTGCACAGCCACTCAAAGTCTAGTCTATCACTCACCCAAGCCAAGGACTACAGAGACTTTTGAAGGCTTTGAAGAACCCTTATCGTTTGTTAACACTCCACAGAAAAATTCTATTTAATTTACCCGGTAGTCTCTTCCCAGATGAAATGATACTTTGGTATCCCCACTCTGCAACATCTCTATTTTTGATTTTCTGTCTTGGAAATTGGTTTTGTGGTTGAACCACATATTTTTTTTTGCTTCCTATGATTGACATATGATCTGAGCTTGGCTAGAAAAGAGGGACATTCTGCATAACACATCATCAAGAAAACCTGCCCCGGACAAGGAATTTGTATGGACTTAGTCTGACTGGTAAAGAAGGTCAGAATAAAAACATATGACATGTAGATAAACAGCCCTATGAGATCAATGTGAAGGCAGGAGGAGAAAGCAGATGTCTATTGCAATGCCCTCCTTGGGGTTTTGCTGAACTGACAATCTGCACACCAACCCCATCTGAAGTACCCTGTCACCCCAGGGATCACCTGGGTGCTGCCCTGCCAACAGAAAGTGAGAAGTCACAGCCCACAGTCCTGCTCAGGCTCCAGCTGAAGAGTGTGAAATAAGGGCTGAGGTGCATCCTCCCATGGTGACATGTGGCATCTGTCTGTCCTGAGATGGAGGGTGAGTGATTCTGCTGATATTTCTAATAACACAGCTCCAGATGCAGTCTGCTCCTCTTGATGCCACATTGAAATCATTGCAGAATTAGAAGACAGACATCAGAAGCCCTGATTAAGTACGAGGTGGTTCATGATTACAAACCAAAATATGACCAGGACCTGTAAAGTCATTCCTTTCACAGCTGAGGAAGCTGTGACCACATGGATCTGAATTACACAGTGCCAGTGAGGTAAGAATTGTGCCCTGGGAAGCCAGCAGACCTAAGCAGGACTCTTCAGGATTGCTTTTAGTACATGTTTTTTTTCAGATGCCTTTGCAAAATAGCGAGTACCTGGTACAGAGAAAGCAATAATATGCTAGGAATCAAGTTAAATCATTCCTATGAGGAGTTTTCATAGGTATATATTTAATTAGCACTGGATTCACTACAGATCAATCCTTCTACACACATGTGAACTGCTGAAAGTACAGTGCACAACCCAACTGTGTAACATAGCACAAAACCAGCTCCACTTGGTTCATTTTACAAATCCCAAGTGTTATTTTTTACCAAAACCTTCTTCTTATTCTTTTTTCTTTTTAAACGGAACTGTCATTCACTACAAGACTGAATGGAAATGATCAAACTGCAGTCACTGGAAAGACTTCTGTACATGTTGGATTGGATTCTACTGGAGTAGCTTGAAGCAAATGTTTATATATACTTCCAGTGAGTTTATTTTCTTAGGGTGAATGAAAATAGAAACTTCTTGGAGCAGGGAATGGAGAAAATCAGCTTTCCACAGAAACCACAACTGAGAAGAATTTGATAACAGTTCAGAATAAGGAGTATTAGGATATTTTAGTTTCACTAAAGACTTATCTTCCTTCAGAAATTTATTGCACCTTATATACTTAGAACTGGTTACCCACAGGTTGCCTTCATGTGAGCACTCTGAAATACTGATTTTAGCAGAGGTATTTTGATGTTTTACCAACTTGGGAAACCAAGTCTGAGATATTTTAGGCAGAAGTCAAACACTTTATTTCCAACACTTCAAGTAATAAGAGCAGCCAATTATTTCCCTCTCCCCCTACAGCACATATGAAATTAGCAGTGTCACCCAATCACATGTCAAAGCCACAAAACTACTCTCTAAATAGATTCAATACTTAGCCAAGACTGCAAACATAGGAGAATAAAGGAAGCCCAAGAGGAATCATGCTATGTCCAGAACTTTGCCCAATTCTAATAATTCCATTATGTCCACACAGAAAACAGGCAGGTGGTATGTGCTGTTGGCTAATGAGGAATAAAAGATATGTTCTGTGAGGCTTCAAGGCTTGATGTAGAGGTTCTACTGCTCTCTCCTAAACCTTAAACATCTTTTTACCCCTACCTTTAAGGCACACTGCAGCATCATTGCTCAGTTCTTAACAATCTGTTCCTGACACAAGAAACAAGGAAGGAAACTGGACAATCACTTGACCAAACCCTGTTGTTTTCTTCCACTGAAGAGTTTCAAGCATTTTGGGATTCCTCACTGAGAGAGAGGCAAAGAGAGGGCTCTACCTTGGCAGAAGAGAGAGATATCAGCAGGAGCATGAAACAGTTCGGGTGATTTGGATTGGCCAAAAAAACCAATGTCATCAGATGGATGTGAAAAATCTCCAGAGGAGAGTGAAAATTTGAGAAATAAGAAAATGTCATTGAAATCAGTTTATTTTAAACAAATGAAATTTATTTTACCTAAGACTGTAGAACACCTGGTGCAAATGCCTCAGTTTCTGTTACCTCTGTAACAACTCTGAATCCTGCTCTTACAGACTCTCTTCAGGAAAGGAATGAAAAATGCCTACATGTCCAGTCACTCCCATACTTTTCATTTGGTTCTCACTGAAAGGATGCAAAATGCCCAGGGAAGTGAGTCCCAAACAGATGGGACCCATAAGAGTGACTGAAATCCAAAGAAAAATAAATTAGAAAACACACCAAAGAATTATTTCTCCTATTGAAAAAAAAACCCAGTAATTACATTCTTNTAAATAAAATCACATCCAAATACTTTTTTGGATGTCAATACTCATCTTGGTAAACAAATAATCCCTTCTATGGCGGAAGGTGAATAGTTCTGATGTCTTACAGCATCTGCACCACTAAAACCTGCTTTTCTAGCCAGACCTCATCACTCATAAAATAGTGAGGCATCAGAGCAGCCCTTGCAGTGCAACTCAGACACCACTCGGGTCCTGGGGGAGAGAATAAAACAGGAGAGGCTTGCAACCATGGGTCCCATGGGACATCACCACAAAACAGATGCAGAGATTTATTTCTGTTGTAGCAAAATCCCATTTTCTGATGGGGAAAGATTTGGTCTGGATTCTCACTTCTGGCCTCATTTATTGTTTGAGTACAAAGCTACAAGAGGAATCACATTCATTTGTCTTAATGCATCAGAAGCAAAAGGCAATGCACCGTTGGTCTAGTTTCATTTCCTCTGTTTAAGAGAACATTTTGTACTGTCAATGAAGTATCAAGCCTTCATTTGTGCCAAGCTCATAATAAAACTGCAGACCAACAACACTTCTGTTTGGAAATAAGGTCAAAGGTAGGAATGACAGGCATGAAAAGACACATCCACAAAGTCAAGACCATGACTTGAAAAGCAAAATAATAAGTTAACAGTCCTGAAACCACAGCTCTCCATGACTTGTGCACAGTGTGTGGAAGGACAGACTAGTTTTGACTAAACTGCCTCACTTTGCCAAGGAGTTATTTCTCATGAAAACTCCTCAGAGTTTTCCAACCCACAAAAAATCTTCCATTATATTATCTTTTCATTCAGATTTGGAACTGAGACAAACACCAGCTTGTCAGGTTTTCTTGAAGGTGGAAATTCTGGGGAAAGTTGCTCAGCTCTTTTTGTCAGCTGTCATGGAAGATAAATTATTGCCTAAGCAGAAGTATGCCAGGGCTTCCTCCGGGGTGCTTTGGCTGAGATAGCTGGAGGATGGTCCTCCCAGCAGGCACTGTCACAAAGCACCTTTGTGACTTCTGCTGGACAGCTCCAGAGGGCCAGCAAGGAGAGGCACAACTGGGAGAGGTGGAAACAGGGGTCTGTTCACTACAGCCAGCTCTGTTGCTGCTAACTGTGACAACACTGAGGGAATTCCCTTGTTTCCATGAGATCCTCTAATGGCTGTGCAGCTTCCATGGGGTCAGGCTGAATTCTGCAAAAAGGCTGTAAAAAGTTCAAGTTGTTCCATGCATGCAATCACATGCATTTTATTTTGTTCATTTATTTTATAGTAAACAATATGTTTTCTCAGTTATTGACCAACAGTTGCAGAAGCTGGTTCTCTGTGCTCCCCTGCCTGAACATCAGGAGAAGTCAGCACATATTTCTCACAGACTTTTTTCCTGAATTATCAGCAACACTCTGTGTAAAGGCTTCCTTTGATAAAAAACGACCATACAAATGGGCAGCACAGAGGTGGTTTTATCAATCCATACTGCACATACCTAGAGGAAATAACCAGATGCTTTTTCACTGGGATTCAGTGAAGGAGAACCATTCCCAGAAGCTTAACATAGCAGACTGGATACTTGCCAAGGCCCCCTGTGCCTGTGCCTGCCGCACATACTGGAAGTTCTGCCATCAGAGTAGGCCAGTCCTCTGTGTGAAAAACAGAGAAGCAAAAGGACACCAAAATTACTGGGATTTTGGGCGTGGTTCAGCTCCAGAAACTGCTGTGTTCAAATTTACCTTCTCTAGGGTATTAACCTGACACCTGATCAGCAGCTGCTCCAGCTGAGAGGAGGATCAAGTCTATTTATACAGGGCATATGGAAACATGTCTAGGAAAACACAGGCGTGGCCAAAACTGCACCTGCAGAAAGGGACTTTCTAATTTTGCTTCCCCCAAATTAAGATATCCCCAATGTCAGCAAGCTGAATACTTTCTTATTCACACTGGGGACCTTCCTTAGACCTTTCTGCCTTTTTCAAAATGATTCTTCTTTCCCTTGTTGATAAACCCTGTTCTAAAGTTGTCTTTGAGGTGTGGAACAAGCAGTGAGATTTACTTGGTTAACAGCACTGTACACACACAAAACCCCAAACCATTTGCACAGTTCCTCTTCTCTCCTTAAGATCTCCTTCAAAGTACCCCAGGCAGGACCTCTGACCACCAAAGGGTACCTTGAGGAGAAGCTGAGATTCCACTTGCAAAGCAGGATGTAAATATGGGAGAAGCAAAGCACAGAACCCATCTGTAATATCCTGGATAATGCAACAATACTCTGGGAAATACAGCTGTTTTCCTTAACCCTTCCCCTCTCCATCCACATCACAGCCATCTCTTTCAAATGGCAGAATCTAAACACAGCTGCTGGGTCTGTCCTTAGGCCAAGAAGCTACATCTGGCAGAGCAGCTCTAGATGTCCCTGATTTGGGCATTCCCAAAATAATGTCATCTCCTCTTGGCCTCTGTTCCTGTCACCACCCAAGAGCAAAAACTCTGCTGTTTCTGTGTAATTCACAAGGAATTCTGGTATCAACTTCTCTTGTGATCATCACTCAGAATCAGGAATCCAGGCCATTCCAGCATCCAGCCTGGAAACTGGCTTGTTACTAGTGACTGACCCAACTTCAGAAATAGCTTTTGGTCTCCACTGTAAGTCCCAAGACTATTTTTCAAAGGATTATTTCCTTTACACACCCACTTGCATGCTGAGAATCTAACATTCCTTCCTATCAAAATCTGGGCTGGGCTCACAACCTTCCAAACAAATCATTTCCAAGCTCCTATTAATCACTTCTTTTTCATCTCTACCATAGAGATTATCCCTCTCTGGTAATTTGAACCTGGATGACATGGAAATTTTGAATAGATTTAATTTCATTTTTGCTCAGCAAGTGTCCTGTCCATGTCTGGTGAGAAGATGGGTGAGTTTTGCAAAATGAAAGATGTTACATGCTATTTTACTTATTTCAATGTGCACATCCACTGATGATGCCATTTCCCCAAGGCAGAAGGCCTCTGGGTATTTATTTTTCAATCACAGATGTCCCAACTATTTGTACAGAACATACATTGTAACAGGATGACCTCTTGGCATAACTAGTGACACTGATTATATTTAACTGTTTTTTTCCAGTTCTTCCTGGTAACTTAAATAGCTCCAAGCCAAAGATTTCACATGAAAAATGCAGGATGTACTTCACATAACCCTGTGAAAACATGATGCCAGTGTCTGGATGCATATCCACTTTGGTATTCCCTGAAATCTCTAGAACAGGGTGACAGGAGTACCCCATGATACATCACATGAAAGACTCAATCCTTGCCTAGCACAGAGAGCCACTAGGAAGGTTAAACTATTCAGATTGCTTTTTAAATATTTCCTGCCTCCTACCTCACAAGCTGACACTAGGGCTTTAACAGGGCTGAAGCTCTGGAACAAACATTCCAGGAGACATTCTCCTATACAAGAAATGCTCTCAGAGTTCTATTGTATTCCAAGCCTTCACTGTATTCAGTTGCCATGATTCCACCTTCCTAGCCTATGCAGACACACTATTCCTCATCTCCAGGAAATCCAAAGGATATTGGTAGAGCATGGATTTGTTGGCTGTCTCTCTTCCCAGCTCGTTCTGTAATACTGACACATTTTCAGCATTATTTCTGTCAGGGCTGTCACTCCCCAGCACAGGCTATCCTGTACTAAGCACTGACATATTCACTGGGAGCCTCTGGAAAACATTCACAATCCCTGCAACAACTTACTGAACTCATATAAGCATCTCCTGAGTGACTCTAACGTTAAATTTCTTACGGTTGTGCTTCAGTCCCTTTTTTGGCATTCCTGAAATGTATCAATGTATTGACACCAGAACTTACTCCTCAGTAAGGCAAATACTTTATGAGCAGATGACAGCACTGGCCAGACACAGCTGGCTTTGTACTTCCCATAAGATGCAAAGGGTTTTCCAGTTTAACTATGAACACTATGATGATACTCTTTCCTACCCATCTAAATCAGTCCCTGCCTTGAGAATATCAGCAACCAGCTTCTCTGATCAGGTACTTCAAATTATTGATATTACCCTAATTGTTTCACTATCTAAAGTTTCAAACCCATTTCTAATCCCTGGGAGTTTGTCCTATTGGTCTTTGTCAGAGGGCATGGATAATTATTCAACTTGCATTTAGTACCTGCAGTCCCTTACTGCCTAGCAGATTTTATTCAATCTCAAGATGACTAAAATATGAGTTTTTGCTCAAGAAGAAATTCCTAATGCTTTGGGCCACATCCACTTCCCCTTCTGCCAGCAATTGTCTTTGAATTTTTCCATTATTATCTCCACAAACTGAACTACACCTCCAGGACATTTCTAAAGGGAAAATATTCATCTCATCTATTTTAGCTCCACCACAGTCAGAGGGGCATGGCCCAATGTCCACAGCAGCACTCCCTGCAGAGGCTATTTGCAAGATGTATCCCTTCCATGCCAACACACAAACCCACATCCTGGACTCCTGGTGGATTGCTTCCTCACAGCCTTCCCATTCCTACACCCAGCTCTGGGCTGCAGCTGCTCCTTGCTAGTCCCTGCTAGCCTTCCCTGCCTCACTCCTGCAAGTGGGAGGTGGCAGGAGGAGCAGCTGGCCAGGCAGCCTCAAGGCCACTGCTGCTGTTAGCACAGAGAGCTGGAGCCTGTCGGGCCCCACGGAGGCTGGCACAGCCAGGGGCAGCGACAGTGCCTGCAAATGAAAAGTTATCTCACCCCCTCCCAAGCTTCCTGTGACTCTTCTGGAGGTGATCCAGATGCTGCATAGTTCCCCATGAGCCAGTTACTGTCCCAACGTGGTGCTTCAGTGCTAAATTCCCATCCCATGCCAAGACTGCCTGAGTAGATTGTTCCACAAGCATGAGCTTTGCAACCCACACCCCACTGTGTGCAGACTTCTCAGCTGCAACCACAGCCAGAGGTCACAAGCCATTGTACACAACCACCTTCCCCAGGGATCTGTCTCATTCCTGGAATCACTGTCAGAGCATCTCTTGGCCTAGGTCACAGCAGTTCAGTATGGCCAGCCTGAACAGGAGGCCACAATTTCAAGGACACTAAGAGAAAAGATGAGGAGAAGCTCCAGAGGGTGGTTGGTCACTTGGCAGGGTGTCAGACTCCAGAACTGTGTCACAGCTTTGTGGTCAGGGCTGTGCCCCAGACAGACTGGCCAGAACATCAGAGGGCCACTCAGCTACTGTCCCTGTTTTCACAAAGACACTAAGTACGCTCACTCATCCAGCTGCCAACACTTGTGCCAGGCTGCTGGCAGCACTGCCACATCAGGGCCACTGCCTATGGAACCACCTGCCAGTGGTGCTCCTCTCCTGACAAACCAGCTGTTCCTCTCAGGCAGCCATTTGTTGTGGCATTTGGTGCTGCTCTATCAGGTGTCTGCTTGCACAGATATTACATATTCACCTGAACTGGCATTACTTCCATTCTTAATCTCAACAGCTCACAGAGTTTGTGAGACCTACTCTTCAGCACTGCAATCCTGCTGCCCACATTATCTGAATTAGTTGTAAAATGGCTTCTCTCAGAACTAGAACACAAATCTGCTCAAAACATCACCCAAACCCTGTGAATTGCTGTCTGGTACCCTGAAGTGGAACCTTGATCCAAGTCTGAATTGGAACCCACTTTGAAGCTGACCTGCTCTGTGCAAGAGGTTTGACTGGATGACTTCCAGAAGACAATAGAGGGGTAGGTCCAACTATCAACTCTATTTCTGCTCCCAAGCAGGTACACCCATATGAGCACCAGGCTGGAAAAGACAATATGGTTTTACTCCTGTGTTTGACAGTGAAGCTTCCACACAATGTTTCTGCCTCCATTTGGGCAAGCAGAAGCAAACTGCTGTGCTCCAAGAGCTGTGACCAAGCAAATAAACCCTCTCTCTCAACAGCTGGACAGAACTGCTTCTTTAGGATACATATTTCACTGTCAACCCTTTTGTTTAAACAGGCATTTGCATCACAAAAAGTCATTTACCTCTGGAAAACAAAATATTTCATTTAAATTGTGCCAAAAGTGCAACTTCTGGCTGGTTTTGATCAAAATTAAGTGTAAAAATCAGAAACTGACTGAAACATACTTTCTTCTTTGAAGCTGTTCTGGCTTGGAAAAAAAAAAAAAAACAGAATCTCCAAATTATATTATAAAAGAGAATAGGCTTAGATCAGATATTAGGAAAAAAGTTCTTCCCTGTGAGGGTGGTGAGGTCCTGGCACAGGTTACCCAGAGAAGCTGTGGATGCTGCATCCCTGGAAGTGTTCAAGGCCAGGTGGGACGGGGCTTGGAACAACCTGGGATAGTGGAAGGTGTCCCTGCCCATGGCAGGGGGGTTGGAATGAGATGGTTTTTAAGTTCCCTTCCAACCCAAACCCTTCTGTTATTCTGTGATTCTATAATTAGAGAATTATCTGCCTGGAAGCTTAGCAGGTTCACTTTAAGTGGTAACTTTTTGTTTTTCAGGTACATTTGAACCTTAGGCAATACACAGGGTAGGTCTGAATGAAGAGCAGCAGATACCCATCATGCTTTATAGTGATGGAGCTGAGTGAAGAGGTTTTAATTGCTACTGTGCTTGAGAAAACTAAGCTTTCTCCAAACCTGTGGTTAGCCTGGAGAGGATTTCACTTGTTCTTCTTCCTTAATTACATTGCTGCCAGTTGATACAGTTTTCTCAGAACTTAAATATCAAAGGAAAACACGTTCCTGTCAATGTAGTAAAAAGCCATATTTAAAAGAACCAAGGCTTGATGTTCTGTGTTCTCACTTCTGCAAAAATCTGAGTGACTCTAATGGTATTTTCAATTGAATAAAGAACATAAACTAAAGCCAACATTATTTGTGTGTGGATTTCTTCCCCATAAATTTTTTGTTTGTTTTAAAGCAGTTGTTAAACATGTAAGACATTTGATTGATTAGAACTTACTTCCCAACAGCAAATAATTTTAACAATCTTATTCTTATAACCTTGTTTGTTTGTTAGCTGAAGAATTAGATGAAACAAAAAAGTCTCGTGACAGGCCAAGAGGAAAGGCACAAATGGAAATGGATATAAAAGTCCACTAACACATTAAAGATGTATCAAAGAATGCAACAGAACATATCTGTGGTCAGCTGAAGATGCTTTGAGTGGAGATAATTTCCCTGAATTATTACGTGATAACATTCTTCATCCCAGTACACAAAGCTCAAAGTTACGATTCAGATTTTTTTTTTCCCTACAAAGGCAAAACATTTCCAGGCCTTTTAACAGTCATCCAACCATCAGCTTGGTTTTTCAAAGGAGCACAAACAGCCAGTTTGGTTGGAACAGGGGGACCAAGACTAGAACCAGAAAAGGGATGTAGGCAATTAACTTCCATGTGACCTAAATTTTGTGTCAAAATTCATGGTCAGATGACAGCTCAACCCACAGGTTTGCAGCCCTCTGTTACCAGCTCCTCTGTGTGTCCAAATGTGTGCTGCCAACTGTGAATAGACATGACAGTGACTCACAGGACATGTTGCTCACAACTGACATTGGGACACACACTAAGCTGGGTATTTCTTCTTGGAAAATGCAACCAGAGAGGCTTTAATAGCCACACCTGAAACAGGAACATCAAAGAAAGGGGCACAGTTGGCAGAGGACTAAAAAAAACAGTGTAGAAAAAGCTGATTATTCATATCATCAGAGCTGCCTCCTTCACTGTCTGTGAAACACAGTATTGTCCATCATCAGGCAGTTACTGCCTTTAAGTTCCTACAGGTTTCCTGCGCTCTTTGCCCTTTCCACCATGAAGGCTTTCTTTCATGTCAGTCAACATAGCCCAAAAATGCTGGGAGCAGAGAAAACTTGCAGCTGGTCACCTTCAGTCCCCTGATTTGTGCAGCAAACCTCCACCTTTGAAAGGTAACCTGCTGACTCCTGGCAGCCATGGAGCTGATTCAGAATCAGTCTCCCATTTGTATCATGAAGGAGTTGAAAATGAGAGTTGGTATCACAGGTATCAGCAACAAAGCTGTGCACATCAGAAGCACTCGGGAGAATTCCTGCTCTAGAGGAGCAGTTCTTATCTTTCTCTGGCTGTACAATCACTAAGGAAAAGTCACGAGGTCAGACACCCCCTGTGTTAGAATCAGTGGATTAATGTTGCTGTCACAAGGGGAAAATGGGACTCAGGATCCCCCCAAGAAACCTCCACATCTCAGTGAGAATGAGCAGCTGCTAGTTTGGCCTTTGGTCTCAATTTTATTGCCAAGCATATAAAAAGAAATGTTCCATTTTTTTATTCCTTTTTTCCCCCAGCTGCTGACTCAAGTAACTTCCACCACCACTATCCCTTTTTTGCTATCCTATAAAGCTCTACAAAGATAATAGCCTGATCTATAAAGTGAGAGCAACCCCCCTAGTGACCCAAGTATCTTAAGAACAGGACATTCAATGCAGTCAGCCCAGATTTAGTGAATTACATTTTCATAGGAAGAACTGAGTATAAAGCAGACAGTGCAGGACAACAGCTGCACTAATGAAATCTTTAGTTACACCAGATGTCAGCTATGAAATGTAAGGAAGAGACACTTGCATCTTACTTTTTTCTTTTTTCCTCTGTTATCTGTGCCCTGCATTTTATTGTTTAAATGAAATTTCTGAATCATCAGGAGATTTTTGTGGTTGTATAATGGCTGGAGCCCATTCCTACCACCCTTGAATTTCACTGCAGGCATCTGGCAGCAGAGATCTGGAAGGAGTCTTCTGGGTTTAAGACCACCAAAGAGACACAGGCAGTAAAAGAGACACAACTACAGCTGGAGACCAGTGAAAAGGAAATATTATTAGTGGACATTTGTGAAGTCCTTTTTCTTTGGTCTGACTGTAAACCAGTATCAAACCTACTTAGGTAATGAAGATTTCAAAGTTCAGCTTCAATAAAACCAGCTTTTCCTTGGTTGCATTTAGGACAGAGAGGATCATTGAGAAAAGACCCAAGTTAGGAGTGTTCAATACATTGTTCAAGTGTGAACAGTGTTGCTGCAGTCAACAGAACAAGCTGCAATGGATAAAGACAGGTTTCATTGAAGACACTTCCTTGGTGGCTTAGCTTCAAGGAGGTGAGAAGAAGCACAAAAGAGGTACTAAAACAGGAGATATTCTCATTTCAGACTCAACAGAGAAACAGTAACTGGCCAAAGGAATAACAACACATTTCATTGCAGATACATAATCCAGCCACGAGTGCAAATCCAAATAAGGTGCTTAAAAAATGTCTGTGAAACATTTGGAGGAGATGGCCAGAATATTTTTCACAGAGCTTTCCTTCATAAAAGGATACAATTCTGTTAAATTTTCCATGGAAAGAGATTTTGATGATGCTGTTCCTAACATGGAGGAGGATTCTCTAGTGCCTTTCAGGAAAAAAGAATTTGATCAAAAACTTTGGTTTTTCAATTTGAAATAAAAGTCATTGTTTTTACTGAAAGCATGTGAAAGAGCCACTGGTTTGCGTGGACTTGGCTTCATTCCAAGGCAGAATAAAGAGAAATTTCAGATACCTGGAAATTGTCATGAGATAGAGCAGTCACTGCTGGGACAAAAAAGAAATGACTCTTGAAAGCAGAAGCACACCCTAGCCACCATAGCCTGTAGCGGGGAGTCCCATGGAATTGCTACTACTTCCCAACCAATTTACAGCTTACCAACTGCTTTCAAAAACTCACTGGGATTGATTTGTGTTTTGGTAAAATGCACAGTCGTGCTCACACAGGTGAGAGAAGGAAGAAACGCTCTTTTCTTTCTCAACATAAAAATCATTTTTGAAA
Organism: Peucedramus taeniatus; assembly: GCA_013400575.1. Classification (NCBI taxonomy): domain Eukaryota; kingdom Metazoa; phylum Chordata; class Aves; order Passeriformes; family Fringillidae; genus Peucedramus; species Peucedramus taeniatus. The sequence goes on along the minus strand of WBNO01008564.1, from coordinate 23,214 downwards.
AAACAAAAAATGTTTAAAAAGGAAAATCAACTTACAGGGACTGCTGCAGTACTTCCAAAGAATGGCAACATGGGCTTATTGGTCAAAATTATAATTTTTTTACTAGACTGTTTCAGCCTAGCTGTAGCTATTGCCTCCAGAAAGGGATACAGGTGTGCTTTTTAAAGACCAGTAATACCTAGTACATCAAAATAGTGATTTGCACAGGATTTTCTGACCCTTGAAAGCCTTCATCTATGCTAAAAGGCAGCACTACAAATTAATCTCATATGAGAAAGAGCACAATAAAACAGATAGAGGAGGGTCATGGATTAATTATTCCCCTACAGGAAATTTGAGTGATTGTAAGATTAAGAAAATAAAGTCCAACATCTTAGAAAAAGAGAATACTCTCAAACAGATTTGGAAAAAAAAAGTCCTCAAATGAAAACCATGTTGATAATAAGTAGCACACTGGTGCAAATACTCTGCCTAACTTCTTCTGTGCAATTAAAGACTGTGTTGAAAAGCAAACTTCTGCTTTGCAAAAGACAGATAATTTAGATCATGCTTCTGCATCCACATTCCAGAGTCTTTGGCTTCTCCATCAGAATGGGAATGAGGAACAGCAACTGCAGATGAGCACAACTGTGACGGTGGTTGTACTGATGGATGCCTGGCTATAAGAAGTCCATTGGATCCTCCACCTCTCTAAATCCAGGCCTTTGACCCTGTGGAAGAATGCAAAGATCCCTCTGGGGCCTGGCTGTAATTATCACTAAAACATTCTCAAATACCTTTTTCAAACACTGTTTTAAAAAACCTTCTATATTCTAAACTTACATGGGACAGCGCTGGGTCACAGCTCCAGTTCTCTAATCCTTAATATTTTGGCTAGCAAAAGTTCTAATCCTGTACCAAAATGTAGTGTCCAGAAAGTTTTAAGCATTTAAGTTTTATATGTTCTTACAGTTTACTTGGGATTACTATAAGCATCACTTCTTATAAACATTTACATACTTTGGCTCTGCTAATAAAGTGTATCCTCACTTTTTNTTTTTTTTTTTTTTTTTTATTGGGGAGCTATAAATTTGTAGAGAGCGAGAAAACCTACAACAACAATGGGGGTAGCGTGGCCCAAGCCAAATGAAATTCATATATGAGGAAAAAATGGGAAGTTGGCAAAAATAACATGAAGAAAAAAAGGGAAGTTTATTGGATACACGCAAAGAAAAGACCACCCTATGTGTGTGGTATATATTTGTGCTAAGTCTCACATCTTTTCTGTGATTTTTTTTTTACAAGGTTCTAAGCTGTTTTTTATGAGATGAATAAAACACACAAGAGCAAAGTCTCCAGCAGTTAAAGGGCAGTAGTAGATGTCTCTGCTATGCATTTGCTTCTAACAGAATTCCCATTCACTTTCCTTGAGCAAATCAAAACCGTTGTTGGAAAAGGTTCTTTGAAGACCAATGACCCAAATTATCCTTTCGCAAAGGAAAGAGGTATTCAGAGCTTAGAAACCTGCCTCCAAAAATATATGCACAAAATGCAGGGTTGAGCAAATGAAGTGCACAGTAGTTCCTGCCCGAATCCTGTATGATCCTGAGCTCAAGCTGAGAGACTTCAAAGGGCCTCCAGCAGAAACGTGCTCAAAATCCCACATTGCCTGGCACCACCCTGTGGGAGTTTGCTCAGTTGATCTTGGAGGTGCAACATTTTCCCTCATTTGAATCCAGGTAATTGATTTCATGTCTCGATAGCCATTTTCAAATCATGTTCCCCCAGTTTTAGTGAGGGGCCTAGTTCTTGTCTTGTTCTCTTCTCATACCATTTAGCATCTCTAATCTGAGTCACCAATTATATTCTTCAGCCCAACTGCTATTTTTCTGCTCTTCTGTTTTGCTCTTCTGCTCTCCCCTCTTTGTGAGGGCAGCTTTAAGTTATGCACATGGTTACGTTCTTCTAAGGATGTGGTAAATACAACAGGCTTCAGCTACTTCTTGTATGGCCTTGAAACCTGTCAGTGGTGAGGGAGGGGTGCTGGCCTCCAATGTGTGGGAGACATTACTAAAATTAAGCACATGACAAAAATTAGCAGAAGAAAAAAAGGAAGCTTCAACACATGGAAGGAATTTTGGTGGAACAAATAAGATTTGCTGGACCCTTCTCATATGATTCAATGATTCTGTTGTTGCACTGCGAGTTGCAGTAATGGAAAACAGAACAACAGAAGGTGGGAGGTAAACTGAAAACAAAACAATATGTTACCTTACAGTGAAGGAGAGGTGAGGGTTATATGTTTATGGTGCATTAAAATGCATCACTTGTTTGTCAAGATAAAATCCATCTTAAAACCTTTTCATTCTTGTTTTCTTACATTTAAGATATTAGCAGAATTCCACATTTTACAAAGTTATCAAAGATCTCCTCAGAAGAAAGGATTTCTGTGCCTTTCTTGCCCATGAATCTTCAGATGCAGAGAGTCTGAGCAGAAATTCAACTCTGGCAAATATCTACAGCAGGTTCAGGGTGCTGTAAACTGTGCTAACTCTTAGCTATGGAGAAAGCATGTCACCACATTTCCTGACAGGAGGGTCTCAGCTATGAACACAGCTTTATTTTTCTACAGCAGGGTTCATTAGATTTCATTTTACTACATTTGTACCACTTTACAGTTTACATTTCACACCCCTGTGTTAGGAATCCTTCAATATTTGTGGTTCTTGTAGAAAATATTTGGCTCTGCCAGTCAGACACTAAACTGCAATCAGATCTTTCACCTTAAAGGCAAAGTTTTCTAATTGTGATGGGAGGAAAATTTTTTTTAAAAACCCATTGAGAAATGAAGACACAGGTACTAATTAGGCACTGGAGAAAGTTAGGTGTCCCTCTTATGAGGGATCCTAAGTGAATCCAATTCCAAAAATATTAAAACAACACAGAACAAGCCACCTTCAAGTGAAATAGATGAGAAATCAGATTAAAATAATTCAGTGGTAATACTATGTTTTTCTCTTTTTTTAATATTTAGGCTGGTATTGCTATTTAGTGAGCCTGGAAAGACAATTTTAGAAAAAATAAAGATAGCCATTCTCATCCTGCTGTGTTTGTCCAGAGCTGAGATCTCACTGGGTTGCTGTGTTTGGTCCTCTGGAAGTAACTCTTCCCCAAGTTCATTGTACTCCACTGAACTGAGTGTGCTGCTGTTCTGTGTCTGCTCCTGGCTTGCCTATTGCATGCCCGAGGCACAAAATCTGCAGCAGACACCCCTCCTGGCAGGACAAAAAGTGGCAAAGAAAACAGAAGAGCACACAGCTTGAAGAATCTTTCATCTTCATCTTGGAGAAGGACAAACAAAACAAATCATGCTCTGAACACAGTCTCGTCTTTCATTCTTCTCTAATGCCTTTTCTCACTCCTTAGTGTCTGGACAGGCAGCTCAGACTTGCTCTGAATTTAAACATAAGTTTGGAGGAGTGTACACAGATTCTTGCAGCTCATGATGTTTTTAGCAAATAACAGTCCCTGGTTCTCAGTCTTCTCTGCCCTTCTGTGGCCCCATGCTCAGAAGCTGTGCTGTTCCACAGAGCAGGAGCTGTGTGGGCTTGTTCCAGCAGGAATTCCATAAGGATGCAGAGCTGGGCACCGCTGTGCCAGCTGGCATTGACGGTGCTGAACTCACGCCTTAGTTTCATGAACAGTGAAGGTGAAGGAAAAGAAAAAAGCAGAGCTCTTAGCCCAAGATCTCTAAGAAGCCCTGTGCAGAGCAGGTAATTGGAAGGTGTCTAAAATCCTGCCTGAGGCTGGGTACTCGATGGACAGGTGCAGTGCAGCTCCTCTGTAGGAACAGAAGGTCAGACTGAAGTAATTTCTTGTTTTACACACCAGTGCCTGGATCAGAATGATCTGCAGAATGGAACAGAGACTCTTGCATCCCTTCAAGACTTAAGAACCTACAGAGCCCACTTAGCACACTTCACCCAGAGAAGCCTACAAAGGCTTTTCCATTGACCTCTTAAGAAGCTGGATCAGCCTCATAGGAAAGGCTTCAGCACAGCAAATACAATTTCTTGCCATGATTGTACTTGGTTTGCCAGAGAGATTAATTCCAGACATGGTGGGTTAGTCAAAATTTGGATTTCCACCACACCCACGCAAAATGAATGGTGAGAGGTTTCCTCCTGTTCCCCCTTCCCTGCCCAGCAGCACTGCCACCTGCAAGAGGACAAACCTTGAACTAACACAGACACAGTTATATAAACCGACATTCCAGTTAATAGTCACTTTGGAAATTCCCAAGCTATGAGCTGTCCTGCAATCTAGAAACTGTGGTTTCCAGACATGAGCTAAAATCCCAAACCACTGCACAAGGAGTCATTGCGAACATTTCTGTGTCATTTTTTCAAAACAAAGCTTGTAATATTTTAATGCCATGACCACAAGAGCTTGTCTGCTGCAGCATGTAAAGACTATCCAGTGAGTTAGGAAAGCACTCTGGCTTCCAGCCTGCTCCCACTCATTGACAAGTCTATTGGGAATACTGGGGAAAGAGTGCCACAGTGGGCCAGCTACTGGCTTACCTAGAGCAGTAACAATAAATAAGCAGATGATGATAAAAACTCCCAGGAAACACTATCTGCCCTTTTCACAGTGACACCAGGATCAGTGTCTGCCCAGAATGTGGGAGGCACAGGCTCTTGGCCTTCTTCAGTCTCTTGTTTAAGCTTGTATTCCCACCTTGCAGCCAGGATTAACTCTCCCCGTTTCTGCAGCCATGCTGTGGTGCAATGAACAATGTCAAGCTCTCTGTGTCTTCAGGACAGTGAGCAGAAGCACCTGTACAGCCTGGAGAGGGTGTCCTTGTCTCTACTTTCTGAACACTTTCATCTCATCTTAAAACTCCAGAGGTCACAATTGTTCACACCCAAAATTTTATAGCCACCAACCCTGCTTTGATTTAGGCAGATCTGCTTTGATTCCTTTTGCCATTTTTTCCTAAATCTCACCTTCTTAGGGAACTTCATTTTCAGTGTTAAAGAAGAGCAGGTTCCACTTAGCCATGTGGAAAAACATGCCCCTGAGACATAGGCTGCTGGGACAAGGACAAGTCATTTGGCTTCCCCCCTTCATTCTCCTGTAGCTCAGCCAACTCACAGGTTTCCTTGCAGGAATTCCTTTCCTGATGTCTTCCCTTAACAACTGGCTTCCTAAATTGTGACCTCTGAGAACCAAGGAAATGATCACATTTTGGATGGCCATTTGAAACCTGAAGATCTAGCATGGATGGGTGAAAGAATCACCTATATATTTTGTTGCTAGATGATTATTCCTAGCCCGAGCCAGGAAAGCTAGAATCTGAGAAGTGATACACCAAGGTAAAAAGGGAAGGGCTAGAACAGAAGAAACTAATCCAAGAACAATTATTTTGTCTGTTCTTTCTGAAGTAATAAAATACAACGAAAATTTTCTCACATTTAATTCCACACGAGAATGCACATGTCTGCAAAAGTAAAAATACCCAAGTATTTCAGCCCACAAAGATTCCAGGAAAGTGACAAGAGTTTGACTGAGTCAGGATAACACAAACTATTAACTTTCTGAGTTTCAGGACATAGAAAGGATTCCAAATTTTGCTTGATCAGCTGAAACAATTTAGGGAATAAGTTTCTCTAATTTTATTGCCAGAACTTTAGCAAAGAATTTCATGTCAACATTAAGTAGAGATAGAGCTGTATAATAGAAGACATTATGAGTCCTCCTCCATGGCTTTCCTAGTAAGGTGATACCAGCCTTGGAGAACAAAGCATCTTTCAACTTTATAGAAATCTGGAGGCTAAAAGAATGCTAAAGATTTAAAATAGATTCAAGAAAAATGCAGGTTGAAACAGAAGCTTTACTTGTTTTCATATTAGAGTAGCTTTTCTCACTTTCCCCCTCCCAGGTTAGTTCATCCAGATTGGTTTGCAAAGCTGAATTAATTTTCTGCAAGGCAACACTTCCAACTTACACCATATATATTTTAGATGCTTTCATACTGAAATGTATTTCAAGGACTTATGACATTTTGTTATGCCAATTTGTGATATTTATGTTTACCTGGAGAAAACAATTAAGATCTGCTTGCAGGGGATGGATGCTCTTGTTTCAGTCTGTTTAACAGAAAGAACTCCCCAGCAGTCAAGTGAAAGACTGAATATTGCACAGGCCAGCTGGGGCTACATAAAATGGTATTTGTAAGTATTTGCATGGGGCAGTGGGGAGAGCTTTATATAAGTAATGTCCCTTTAAAAATGCATCACAAAAGATCACTGAAGAAAGCAGATTTTGGCAAGTAACATCATCCTTAAGAAACTTTTGCTGACAATGCACAGTCTCACTGGGATGGATGTGGTTGACCAGTAAGCCCATTCCAGTTCCTGACAATTGTCCCTGGTTGGAATCTGCAACTATTTAATTCTTCTTCTACAAAAATGACAAAAATGCTTTAAAGCTGGAGACTAGAATAATAAAACCATGTAGGTTTCTACAGAGAAAGTGTGTTTTGGGGGATCCTTTGATATGCTTTGTTTATTGTTGCAAGCAGCTGTAAACCACAGTCTATTTTGGTTTTTGTCTGATCCGAGTTGCACATCTGGCTGTCAGGGTTAGTGTCAGCTTGGTGGGGGACTCCTCCAGAGATGTGTGCAGGAGAAATATGTGTATTCTGCAGCATGGTGTGCAGGTCTGGGATTTCTTTGCTTCACCTTTCAGCCTTACACTGAAAGAAGATTCTTAAGCACAGTGGCTCAGTAATGACATCCAAGGTTTCCAGCTAAGCCCAAAGCTCCCCAGTACCCACAAGACTTCCAGAAAAGCTAGCATGTCACTTTGGTCTCTGGTAACCACTTTGACCAAAACCTTCTTTGTTTGCCCATGGTCAATCAAATAGCACATTTTGGTGGTCAGCCCTACTGCTGTGTCCCCACAGGTCCCATGGAAATGTCGGATGCATGGAGGGACTTGGAGTGTCTGAGGATTCGCAAAGGGGCACAGCCCACAAACAGAAAATAGTGAGCTGCATCACAGAGACACCAAGAAAAGTTCCAGAAAAGTATTTACATCCTTGAAGTCTGGAACTTAAATCTGAATCCCCAGCTGAGAAACTTGCAATGAAGGTTGGAAACCTGCACATTACCTCTAACCTTCATGTTGCTCTCAATGTCCTGAGCTCTCCCAGTGCTCCAGGAAGGCCAGGGTCCCACCACCATCCACACCCACCTCAGTGTGCCATGAGAGCACTGTAATGCTGGGAGCTTCTTTGCAAACAAAGATGCTGGTTTCTAAGGAGAACATTGTTGGTTTTGAAACCTGGGCTACTATATTCATGTTTAATACATGGATTTGGAAAATGGAATTAAGACCAAAAATGTATTTTGAATGTGCTTCATTTAGTTTTACAGCTCTGTGCAAACCACACAATCTGTTTGGGGTTTATAATACAAAATTTGACCTGAAGATCAAAAAGGCAGAATACTTAACACTTTGTGTATCTACAGATGAGCTGTAAATAGGCCCCTTTTTTCTTATGAGGAAGGGTTATTCAAGTGCTTGATACACCGTGGTATTTATTTCTGTAAATATTGGTAACTCCTAAATTTTGGACTGCTAGAACTATCTTCTTATAGCAACCAGTAGAAATTAATGTTTTCTATATCCAGATATAAAAAGCAAAAACAAATGACATATGGTGAAAAAATTCAATAATACATCTTGAAAGAAAACTATGGAAATGGCAGAGGATAGTGCCAGCATCAATTCCAGGGTGCAGTGTGGTCCAGACTCTCACTGAGAGAAAAGAGAGAAAGAGTGCACAAGGAATCTGTTCTCCTTTGGACACTCTGGTGATGTTGTAGGAAGTTGGGCCTTGCTAAGACATCTCTGAGTACAGATTTGCCATCCCTGTGGCCAGGGACACCTCAGTATCAAGCAATCACAAAATCATTCATTAATGAAAGGCAGGTTAAGGTGAAGTGCAAATAATAAAATTTATGAATCGCATCTGCAGTTGATGATGCACTTAGATGTTTGCAAAAGATAAAGTGGAGAAATGAAAGAATTCCACTTAATTGACAAAACTGACTAAATGAAATCAAAAGGGTTTTGAGGGAGACCACAGAAACATTAACAAATTAATCCCTTTGGTTCTCTCTGTTATATTGAACCTGTGACTGCCTGATTCCCTTGTTCCATCAAACGAGTTTCCCACTAATATTGCTGCCCTGGAGTATTTTGTTGGGAGCTTGCAGTGAGACATTTAGGCCGCACAGAAGTTTCTCCCTACTACTTGGTCTTTACCCAGGGGGAGACCAGAAATAGGAATGAGACTGTTCCTCCTACCCTCTAAGAATTAAACATGATCCTCAGCAGCTGCTGCTTCCCTTTGGAAGCCTGCTGTTCACAGGAAGAAAAGGCTGGTGGTATTCTGATAACACTTTTTGCACAATCCATTTCCACTTCAGGATAGAGAAAGCACATGATGAAGCAGAATCCTCCTCCTCATTCCCAATGAGGCTACAAAGAATGATCCTGCTGCTCTGAAGGACTGCAGGTCACTGCCACAGTCTAAGACTTAGATGTGGGACAAAAAAATGTCCAACTTGTTTAGATTTTTCAAGACAGGAGTTGCATCCTGGGGAACTGAATGAGTTTTGTCATCTGTGAAATTCAAGGAATAAAACCACTTAGCAGTGGCATCAGAATATTTGTCAGTGCAAGATGAGCAGATGAAAGTGTTTGGTAAAGCATCTTCATTTAACATCATTTAAATGCAATGTGACAGACTTAACTGACTTGCAGGAGTCTCTTGGTCCCTTTTGGATCTGTAACCACCTGCCTAAAACCAGACCTGCTGAGGAGCAAATGCTAAGCAGAAAACAACAATTCCATTTTGGCATCAAAACCTGGAGACAGCATTCATCCCAAGGAATATAATTTGTCCAGGAATTACTCTGCTTTGCACAAAAAACTTTGCAAAAATCAGCACGAGATGATGAAAGGGAAATGAAGAGAGGTCCAAATGAGAAACATTTCCTGAAACACTGGAAATTTTAATTTTCCCTAGAACATCCTAGCTACTTCAGCAAAATTTTAGCTAAGAGAACAGCTTGGTTAAGTAAGACTCAAATTAGAATGGAACCTCATTTAGTCCATCAATTCTTTTTCCCCTTTAGTTTGGCTTTACCATCCTAAGATGTTACTTTTGCAAGGTAAGGATCAAGTAAAATCCCAGTAAAAGAGTAACAGAGACATTGCCAAGGCTAGCAAAGTTCAATGAATCCTGAAGCTTTTTCTGTTCCAATTCCAGCTCATAAATGGCCAAGGCTTTGCAAATTTTATGGGCCATCTGCCTAAGACAATTTATGTACTTGGAATTACATCAGATCTTTAAACACCATTTTCATGAAAATAAAAAAATGCATAAAATTTAGGCTTAGCAAAACTTCTCATAGCCAGTTATATCACCAAAATCAACAAAAGCAGGTGTCTTTCACACTTCCTAATATGTGGTGACCTTTCACTGTTCTACAATGCATTTAGGCTTTTTTAAGTTCCTAACCTCCTCTCTATCTCAACAGAGAAGCAGGGAATAAGATTTGTTCAGGACAGAGTAAGAAATGACCTGGACATTTATCCAAACCACAAGCCAGGATGCCTGTGGCTTGACAATGTCTGGTTAATATTTTTTTCCAGGTTTTGACTCACATTGGAAGTAAAAGTGACAAAAACTCTGCTGAGAGAAGTCCTTTCTTTTAAGATTTCCCTTCTGACTTTGTGCAGCTGTGAGCTTCGAGATTGCCTGGATATCCCATGCACCCAAGGCTTTCTGTAACACAGCAAATAAAACAGGACGTACCTTGTTTCTTCTGAAGTAATCCCTAAGGGGTCAAAATCCTCAGCTATAAAGCACAGGATGACACAGTTTGTGTGCATTGCTGAGTCCAGGCCCACACTCAAAATTCTCAGTTGCCTCAACAGAACAGCAGTTTAGTTTTATGCTGAACTGGTAGTTTAGCTTTATCCTGAAATCAACAGTCAGAATGGAGTTTACATTTTTATTTTTCAGGCATGTCTCCTTTTCCCTAATGAATATTCTGCTTTCATGACTTGCTTTTGCTTTCAATTCAAATAATTTTGGTTAAAGAAATTGCAGTATGTAAGTGCAAGGAAGCCTAGTTCCATCCAACATGATATTTATTGGCATGAGGGTGCCACCTATTGTCATGACAATTGATGTGAGAAAACCTTCAGCAGAGGCTTTTGGAAAGAAATGCCCTGTTCCCTCCTACTTTAGATCAGTTCCAATCCTTTAGATGACTCCATTTTGGTATTCCATTATGTTTCTGTCTATCATACATAGGCTGATCACACAGGGATTGCTTGTTCCACTATGTGTTAATGTTGTGGAATATGGGGATTTCAAGATCATACAAGCATCAAATTATAATCATCATGCTTGACCCTCACACACTGGTCTGCTACACCCATCACTAGGATAACAAATCAGGTCCCAAAAGCACCTGTATATGTATTTGGCAAAAAACATACCTAGCACTTTACATTTTTCATGATTACTGAAGTTTTTAACTTCAATATCTAAATTCTATTAGATACCCAGCTTGGGGAGGCCAGGGATAGGCTTAGAAGTGGGAATAGCAAGAGAACAGTTCTTCCTGAAGACCACCACACCATTTCTGGAATTTTAAAGTACTTCCCAAAATGATTGTTCAATTTCTTTGACCACCAGCAGTCTTTGTAACCATGCAAAGAGTAGTTCTCAGCTATGAAAGTGATGATAGCATTCTATAATGCTGACATAACAATGACAATAACAACATACCAGTTTTATTTTAGTCTTTTAACTTTGAAGATGAGTTTTCAGTTTCCCAGCAGCTCAAATTATTAAATATTTCATATGGAAACTACTCCTAAATAGGTAGGGAATCTAAAAGTTGCATTAAAAAGTGCAATGTATGAAGTGCAAGCCCAGGAGTTCATTTTTGTGGACACCCACCTTTACACAGTGGTCTTCAATTCAAGGTGTGGACACTCACCTTTATACAGTGATCAGAAGTCAAACTACCCAGCTGCTGCTTCAAGGAAGGAAACACCAATTTCTAGGCCTGCTGTTTTCAGGGCCATTATGTCGACCAAAAAAAAGGCAGAATAAGCACTGGACAGGGAGTCAGTACATCCTCATCTGCTTCTTTTGGGGCATTTTTAACACTAGCATTATCTTTAAGCAGATTTGTGAGAAATGCACCAAGACACCACAAAGCTGGTCCTTCATATAAAATATACTCACTGAATTGCTGTCCTAGGATATTCCAAGATTTTACAATTTTTCAGAGATACCAGGATACAGATGGATCTTCAGATTTTTTTGGTTTGGTATGGATTCATGTTAGTTTTGAGTTTTCAGCTTAAAGCTATCCCAAAGAAAACTTACCTAATCTGAAGTGACGCAGGGCTGTCTTTTCCTGAGCATGCAGGTAGAGAAAAACAGACCATCAAAGGTAGAATCAGCCTGGAAAATACAAACAGCACTGCTGTTAACTGCTAGTTGAAGATCATTCGAGTAGACATGACCCTAAAAGACCACAGCTCTCAGTTTAAAATGCCAAGGCTGTGATTAGTGTCACCACTTTTTCCTCCCAAATCTGAATCCCAAAGACCCACAAGACTTTGGTTCTTACATGTGCCAGCCATGGTTACTGTAAATGGAGTATTTGTTTCAGCTTCATGTTCAGTGTGCAAAGAAAAAGAAATTGAGTTAATTTTCAGAATAGCAGGAGAAAGAATAAAACACTGTTATAATTGGCTGCTATTTGTAAAATTACTTTAGAATTTTTTAAGNAGTACAGATTATTGATGAGCCACAACAATTCTTACCTGTGAGCTATAACATTCTTTTCACATATAATGGCAGATGAGACCCAAAATGAGTCTGGGGACAGGACCCTCTTCACAATTTGGAGAATATTTCTAAGGCAACAAAGAAAACCCCTTTGTTTAGACTAAGCAGCAGCAAACACACATTTCCTCAGCTGGTAACACGTTCAATGAACTTGCTGACTTGTCACTGATCAGCACATTAGATTAAAGGCTTATTTGTTGTATCCTAAATGAGTGAGTTTAATGAAAACAGCTGTTTTAGTAACACACCAGAACCTTTTAATTTGAGCAGCTAATGGGACTCCTAAGGCAATGCCAAAGAACAGAGCTTCACTGGGGAAGGCACATTGCTTCTTTGCAGCCACCTCTCCAAAAATATAACAGGGATTAGAATAATCAGATTGAGACCTTTGTCTTGGCTCCTGCCAATAAATTCTTCTAGGTTACAGAAGATGCTTCCAGAAGCAGACGGAGGTGACCACATTGCAGAACAATAGGAACAAGGATATTCCACAAAGATATTCCCAGAGGTCCAGACTCCACAGCTTTTCCAGAAGGGTCACTAGGTTTTCAAAACAGCATCGTGTATTTAGGTTTTAAAAATCAATAAAGGTATATCAGCAAACCAATTTTATTGGAATTTTTCCTGGAATAACTGGATCCACCTTGCTGAACTATGGAGTTCTGCCACTGAAAATGTATGTGCAGAGAACACCCTAAAGCTGGGCTCAGCTTTAAAGCTCTATCTGAAGTCCCAACAGCACAAGGTGCTTGCTCAGAGGGACACAAAATGCTTTAAAACCTTTGCTTTAGGACACTTCTCCTCTGCCTGGCTACCTCACTCCCACCACCCAGAAAACCTTTCAACAGAATTAAATATTCTTGGTGCAGCAGCTTATAATTAGCAAAAACACTGAGGGAAGGAAAAAAAAAAAACAACACCTGAACCAAAATAAATCCAGCCAGCAGCACTTGGTAAGAGATCCATGCTTATTTAGCATTCCCTTTGTTGGCAGCTAAATGCATATTATTGTCAGGTAGTGTCCATGTGTGTTTTACTTTATCAGTACTGCCAGCTCTTTCTTTTCCCCATCCTAAATTCGATTTTCCTCTTCAAGAGAGCCCAGAAAAGAACACACCAAGAAAGCAAACATGGACTCTGACTCTTACAAATTTCCATCCTTTGACATTCAACACTCAGTTGCACATGACTGGGTTTCCATTTGCACTAATAGTTATTCTCTTGGCAAAGGCCAGCTTGGTGCTGGCTAGTGAAAAATCTCTCCTTCACTCTAGTTTGCCCACCTCCTTGCCTTCAAAAGCCAAAAATCACAATGTGCTGCACAAAGGGCACACTCAGTGGCTCCAAGTAGCCTGCCTCCTCCATTTATTTGATCTGTATGTTCTCCCTGGAGGCTGAGCATGACCATCAGTTCCCTTCCTCGTCTGGGCTTTCTGCTCTACTGACACGGCAGCGTGATTGACACTGGCCATTGTCCACACCAAAATGAACAGATGTGAAATGACACTAGAAAGGTGCCTCTGAACAACATTTCCAATTAGAGAGGGGGAAAGAATGGTCTTATTCTTGCCCTAATTCCTGACTGAAAATGTGACCACAATGTGTCTGAAAATATGACCACAGCTTGTCTCTCATATAAATATCACTTGAGAGCTGAAAGCCACCTGGCTGAGAGCCACCTGGCCAAGGACCTTTCACAATCAGAGAACTAGAAGGAATTGTAAATGCTAAAAATGCAGTAATATTCAATGGAAGTGTACAATACGTAAGCATGCGGAAACTGGAATAAAATCCTGAGTTCCCTATAGCCAGCTTCTTCATTTCTGGATGCAATAGTCACACTCTGTGCTGCCTCCAGGTCTATGTTCAGCAATCTGACATGGGAGAGGGATTGCTCCAGTCTTCCTTTACTGGACTTGCTCCATGTCCAGGAGCCAGCACCTGGCCTTTGTGTCAGGTATGCCCACAGAGCAGGGCCAGGGGAGCACAAGTGGGAAGACAGGCAATAGATGCCCCAGTCAGGATGCCCCATTCCCATTGGGATGTCTGACACTGGCTGATTCTCCTGCTGACTGGCAGCACACAGAACCTGTGTACGGCCACAAAGTCGCTCATTCACACAGGCCAAGCTTTCCCTTCACAAACTGGAAGTTCCAGCAGAAAGGCACAGAGGAAGAGCTACACGCCAGCGTCAGTCCTAATTGTAGTAAAGCCTTTGTTTGTACCATTCACTGAATACTCTCCAATGCTACTGCAGACAGCAGCAAACCTTCTTTTGCCATGCCCAGGTACTCACTTGGGCTCTAAACTCACATAACATCAAATAAAAGCATCCACACTGGGTCTGACTTCCTTCTGCTGCTCCCAAAGTCAGTCATAAAAGTTATCCAAATTGGAGGTAGAGGAACCTCACTTGGCAAAATCCCCTCTGTCTCTCATTAGGTATATTACAGGACATGATAAATTTTCTTCACATAAACGGTGAATAATCTGCTTAGCAGTAATAACAAGAAATGCAAACACTTCCTGAGCCGTAGGCAGACTAATACTATGCTGGCAAGCCCATCTCCCCACCTTAGTTTGGGAATAGTCAAAACAGTATAAAAGTGTAACACCAGTGGATAAAGCCTGTAGCACACTGTACAGCCAAGAAGTAATATTTTAATTCATGCGGGAAAACATTTTTGTGTGTTACAGAGACCAAAACTCAGCTCTAAAACCCCACGAGAGAACTGATCTGGAAAGGCTGGATAATTCTGTCTTCATTGCCTCATGGAGCTGGAGTACAAACAGGTGACGTATTGTGTGTTCTGGACTTCTCCTTGGAAAACTGGGCTCTGAACCACAAACATTTATACACAGTCTCACCCTTTCACCAGGGCCATCATCTGTTTAGAAAACATAAGTGCAGGAAATTTGGTGTGACAAGAGGATTGTCACACTCATGGTTTTTTGCTACTTATTCTGATACTGGGTGGGCATTTTCCC